>VYZX01023810.1:1672-39706 GCA_013401335.1 Brachypteracias leptosomus | reverse complement strand
GGCTCTGCCCGGGGGGGGGGCTCGGGGGTGGGTAGCCCCGGGGGTCTTGGGAGGGGTGAGGGGTGTCTCGCCTCCTCCCTGCTTGCTCGCAGGCAGGGTAAAAGCCTGGTCACCTCTCCCTCGGGGGGAGCCCAGCTCCCGCATCCCCACCCCGCGGCCACGGGGGTGGGCGTGTTCTTCCCAAGGACACGAGAGAGGGGGAGCGAAGCGGGGGTGGTGGCTGGAAGGGCAGAGAGGGGAAGCTGTTTGACAGCAAAAAGGCAGGTCTGATCCTCCATCAGGCACCTCCGCCCTTCCAGAGGCCATGTCCAAAGCCCCCCTCAGCTTGATGCTTGATGCCCCGGGACCACCTCATCCAAAGTGGTCAGTGCCTCAGTTTCCCTTCAGCCCCGCGATTTGGGGGCTGGAGGGTGGCTGACACCCACAGGGTGGGTGAAGTACTTGGGTGATGTGTGGCCACCAAACCCACCTTGTTTCCACTCAAGTGGAGCAACTCTGGCTGATTGTTCCACTGTGGCCACCTACACCACGGCTGTCACTGTGCTCCCTGGCACTGATTTGTCCCAACCCAATTGACAACCCCCAGCAAAGCCCTGGCCATGGTCCAGGGGACTATCCTGAGGAGACGGACAAGGCCACCTTGCTCTGGGGAGCTATGAGGGTTCTGCAGAGGGGTCAAGCAGGAGGGAAGCATCATTTCAAATCCAGCGTAGATGTCTACAGGGCAGTGCTTCCACATCCCCCTTCCTGCTGGGGCACTTTGAACCTCTGTTGTGCTCGCAGCATCTTCTGGACTGAGCCATGACTCACTCCACTCCCATCCCCGTGGCTGGCTGCTCACCCAAGCATGCCCTCACCCTTCCCATGACACTATCCCAAGCATTAGCAGTTTGCAGCTCAGGGAATTACGGCATCAGACGTTTGGAGTTGTGGTTTCCGGGCTTTTTTTTCCCCGGTTTTGCTCACTCTCTGAACACTCACAGGCTGTGAGCCTCTCCTGAGCCCTGTGGTCAACAGGACAGCACCTTGTGGGCTCAATATCACTGTTCCTCAGCCTTCACTGCTGGGTATTGCACATCTCAGGCTTCCCAAGCTGCCATGGGGCTGCAGGACCATGGGTCAGCCCTTGCTGATGTTGGTCCATGGCTGGGACTTGGGCTGCAGAGCTCAGGTGGGGGACACAGAGGCTGCAAACTTGCTTTGAGGAACATGGAAGTAGGTTAAAATACCACAAGGACGTGGCCAACACAGAGAGGACGCCTGTTTTGGCTGCCATCCACTACACTACGCTGAGCTCTTCCCAAGATGTCTTCATTCATCATGCAAGAGGAAGAAATCCAAGTGTCCTAGATACAGTGGCAGCATTTCAGGAGGATTGGAGGCAGCATGTTGTGCTAGAAATGGGTCAGGGGATGAGGCACGTTTGGTGGGATGGATGACGCACCTCTCCTTGTGTCCCTGAGGACCAGACTCTAACCTAGACACTAGGGAGGACATCATAGCATGAAGCTGCATAGCTTCATCCGTCCACCTCCTCATTCATGTCTCGCCAGCAGACACAAGGTGTGGGGCTCATGTCACCATTTGTGCCTCAGTTTCCCATGGGCTGAACACAGGGAGTGACAGCGCTCTGTGATGGCTGTGATGGCTCTTCAGTTCCCTCAGATGAGAGCTCCAAGACAGGATGATGGAGATCTGGGTGGGTGAGTGGATGTATGGATGTATGGATGTATGGATGTATGGATGTATGGATGGATGGCTGGATGGATGGATGGATGAGGAAGCTCTGGGACTGTCAACCTCTCCTTCTCACACCACACCTGCCTCAGCCCCTGGCCCTATAACTTCCAGCATGCTCCTAAACGTGTGACAAGTAGAAGGTAGGCTGGGGGCCAGGTTCACAGTGAGTGTTGACATTCATAGCTCAGGGGACACACCTCCCACTGGTATAAATGAGGGCAGCCTCCCAGCTGGAGGAATTGCTGGGTCACTGCTGTGGTCAATGAGGGTTTGCTGATTTACATCATTAATTTCCAACTGGTGTCTGAAGGAGGAGCCCTCCTCACCATGGTGGTCATGGGAATTGCCTATTTAAGGAGGAGAAAGCCAAGCCCCCACTTTGGGCTCTCCTGGCTTCTCTAGCTCCAAGCCAGCTCCTCCAAGACCAGGTGAGTGCATGAGCATCCTGGCCAGAGATGATGTGGCTTCTCCTTCCATCTAGATAAGGCTTTCCTCAGCTTTCTCTCACCACTTCTTCAAATCTTTAAGAATCCTGAAGGCCTCATCCTTGCTCTTGATGGTCCATGGGATACAAACCTGTTTGGATGTTCTTAGAAATACAATCCAGGTAACCTTTCTCAGGCTCACTGGGGAGAATCCTCCTCTGCCTTGGACTTCTACCTACCCTGGCCAGCCCAGCTGAGCGTAATTGAATGCAGAGGAACCAGCCCTTTGGCTCTAATTAGTTTTGCATGATTGTTGGGGGAAGAAATCCATTTTCATAAGCAGAAAGGATTTATGCTGCTCCTTCTTGCCTTTTTTTCCCCCCTCCCAAGTCCCAGAGCACTTTGCTCAGGGCTAGTGGGGAGTCGTTTTATGAATGGTTTAGATTGAGCGATGCATTATTAATAACAGCCAATCAAGCAAGCAGCATATTATATATCATTTCAGGAGCTTCGCTTAATTCAGTAAAGTTATTTATTGCCCTAAAACAAACCCAGAGAGGCTCATATTCTTCCTCATACCTCTGTCTTGGAGGGAGTTTTTCCATGGGGTGGCTGTGGGTGGAAGGAAGGTCCAAGCAGGGCTGTGCCATCCTGCTGGAGGTAGAAGCTGGTTGAACCTTTGGGGAGCCCTCACCCTGCAGGGTGCAGCCCTGTCATGCAGGGCTGGGGCTGGTCGGGTGCTGCTCTGCTCACCCTGCAGTGACAAACCCTTTTCTAGCCAGATGACTGAGCTTTATGGCAGCTCAGGGCAAAGAAGCAGCTAATCCGGCTCCTGCAGCCCATTGACTTCGCTATTGTCTTACAAGACTTTGATGAGGCTGGTGACAGCAGACAGATGGGCTCTGCTCTGCTCTCCTCCGGCTGAGCCCCTTGTAGAGGCTGCTCCCTGCACAACACCCTGTATCACACACCAGAGAATCCCCAGGGTGAGGGGCGGCCTTGTCTGGGTTTGGTGACAAGCCCTGTGTGCCACCGTGCAGTTGTGGTGGTTCCTATGGGCTTGCTCCAGCAGTTCATAGCTGGATCTGGGCCACTGCTTGTTCCTGGGAGCTTCCCAGAAGATGGGGGACTTGTTTTCTTCCCATCTTTCCCCAGTTTTTCAAGCCTGGCAGCTCCATAGAATAGAATAGTTTCATAGAATTGTTTTGGTTGGAAGAGACCTTTCAGATCATGGAGCCCAGCTGTTAACCCAGCACTGCCAGGGCACCACTAACCCATGTCTCTGCACCACGTCTCCACGTCTTTGAAACCCTTCCAGGGATGGGGACTCCACCACTGCCCTGGGCAGCCTGGGACAGCCCTTCACAACCCTTTCAGGGAAGGAATTTCTCCTCGTGTCCACCCTAAACCTCTCCTGGTGCAACTTGAAGCCATTTCCTCTTGTCCTATTGCTTGTTCCTCAGGAGAAGAGCCCAACCCCATCTGGCTCCAACCTCCTTTCAGGGAGTTGTGGAGAGCCAGAAGGTCTCCCCTGAGCCTCCTTTTCTCCAGGCTCAACACCCCCAGGTCCCTCAGCTGCTCCTCACCACACTCCTGCTCTAGACCCTTCCCCAGCTTCGTTGCCCTTCTCTGGACATGCTCCAGCCCCTCAATGTCCTTCCTGGAGAGAGGGGCCCAAAACTGACCCCAGGATTCGAGGGGCAACCTCCCCAGTGATCAGTCCAGGGGGACGACCCCTGCCCTAGTCCTGCTCCCACCACATCCTCTCAGAGAGGACACCTTCACCACACCCCTTCTCCTACCCCTCTTCACCCACCTCGAGCCACCCAGAGGAACCTCTCCACTCCCACCCACCCTCCCCGTGCCCAATACAGCAGACCAGACCCCTCGGTGATGGTCAGAGCATCTTCCAGGGACAGGAGGGACCAATGGTGGGTTTGCCCAGGCGGGTGCGGGTGTGCACAGGCAGAGCCGGGCCGTGTGCGGCTGTACAAAGAGGACACCTGGTGGCGTCTGTCCCTCACTGCCTTGTCACACACAGCTCCGGCTTGGGGACATCGCTGCAACCTCTGCCCGGCACCCGGGGGGACGTATCCAGGCTAAGGGATGGGGGGGATTGGGAGGGGGCACAAGGTACCTGCTGCTGCCCAGGCAGAGCTGCGAGTGTCTCCCCTCCTGCCTGGCTGGGAAAAAAAAAGGGGTGGAGATGTCCCAATAAATCAAGCTGTGCAATTTATTTTATAAAGATATTGATTTGATTGGGTGGTTTCTTTCCACCTAGAGCTGACCCAGGTTCCTGAACCTTTTGAGTCCCATGCTGGGAGCAGAGAGGGTCTGCAAGTCCTCCTTAATGCCACCATGAGCATCCCTGAGGAGCATCGCTGCATCCATAGCAAGCATCCCTGGTGCATTCAGCCTGAGCCCTTGCCAGCTCAGCTCACCCCACAGTTGTGCTCACACCTCTTCCAGCTTCCAGAGGATGAGGTTACGCAGGGCCAGGATCTTGGCTGCCCTCTTGGTGAGCAGCTTCTCCCGGACCAGGGGCTGCAGGATGGTGTAGCTCTGTAGGTTGCAGTGGGTGAGCATCATCCCTGTGTCGATGCAGGCAGGGAGCTTCAGGGTCCCCCAAAGCTCCTGCAAAGCCTTGGCCGTGGCCAGTGCGCTGTCCTCGTTGATCTGCTGCTTCTGGTGTGTTCTCAACAGGTTCTTCAGATTGTAGGAAGGGGCCTTGGGCAGCTGTTCTTTGACCAAGGACAACATATCCACGTAACCACCCACAACGTGGCAGAAGTCCACTTTCCTGCCTGTGGCATCCAGGGCTTTAAAGAAAGTGGACAACTCCAGTCCCCAGAAGTTATAGACAATGAGGATGGGCCTGGGGATTGAGGAGAGGTACCAGAGGAGGTCCTGCATCCCCATCTCTATGGGGACACCTTGAGAAAGCAGTGCCAGCACCGACTCAGGCGTCTGAATCAGAATCTTGAAGACGTGCTCTCCGTTTGCTGCTGCCACCTCTGTGATGTGCTGGGCTGCAGAGGGGAAAGGATGGGCCTAGAGTAAGTATTCAGGGGTGTCCCTCTCTGCCCCCCAGCCCCCTGTGCCTGGGAAGGGCAGTGCTCACTTTTCTTGTCAACCTTCAAGCTGAGGAACACCAAGGTGCTCAGCTCCGACCTGTTGTCCCAGGGGCTGTTGGGGCCAGTGCTGTGGTGGGGTGAGGTGCTGCACTCAGACCATGTGGGGCTGGAGGGCTTCTCGCTCTTTTGGGGCTTGCTGAAAGCCTGCAAGAGATTGGAGAAGGGGACCAAGTCCCATCTGCCTGCTTGGACCTGGCTGGGAAGGCATGAGGAGCATAGGCAAAGACCTAGTTGTGTGCAATGCTGTGAAACCTGTGGGGTTTGATGCCCCAGCACTGGCAGGGACAGGTTGGATGTGTGTTGTGTCTCAAGAGAGGGTTGGTCATGGGGAGCCCCACTGAGAGCCCAAAACCAGAGTCTGGGCCAAGTGAGCAAGAGCAGAGTCCTGAATGCAGCTCATCCTAAGCAGAGGGTGGGATCCAGGCAGTGGCCAGAGGGACACAACGTGCAGGTCCAGGGACTCGCTGTCCCTTTCTGCACCTCTCATGCAGGGACACAAATGTGTCTGAGCAGCCTTACCACATGAGATATCACTAGATTTAAAAGATCTAGTTGGTGTCTAGAGGAAAAGAGGACTAAACTGGGCTAGGAGGAGGTTTGGTGCCTCTCCAGGCTCAGCAGATCCACTGCCTACAGCGGGGCTTCCCAGGGTGAGCAAAAGCAGGTGCACCACAGCTATTATCTCCCTACAGGAAGGGGAGGACAGCAAGACATGCAAGAGGCTCTAACCTTGATCTTCCTTCCCCTTTCCCCCAAGGACAAGCCTGCACCCCTGGCCTGGGCACCATGCAGAGATGGGGCATCTCATCTCCCTCCACACCAGCTCTCTGCGTCTTCACCTGCAACCCAGGAGTGCTGGAAACCTCCGTCTGCAGGTACCTGAGCAAAAACAAGTGCTCCCCAGCTCAGGGGACGTGGGATTGTTTAAATGTCAGGTTAAAATTATGTGTTTGTGGTGTTCCTCTGTCTGGGAAGGGACAGGAGAAGGATGGTACTGGTGGTGGGCTGGTGGCAGTGCCCCATGTCCCTCCTCACCTGCCTGTGCCACCAATGGCCCAGCTGGCCTGGAGGGAGTTAGATGAACCAAACTCAGCAACAAAACATGATCGCAGATGCTCTTGTTACTCAAACCAGCAATGAGCGAATGGATTTCTACGCCAAAGTTTTATTGAGGGGTTAAGCAGAGTGGGGGGGAAAAGTGCAGGAGCTGGGGTGAGGAAAATTGCCCACACAGAGATACAAGCCCATGGTGGGCTCGGGTGATGGATCTGGGCAGAGTCGGGCGCTGACGATGCTCCTGCAGCTTCAGCTCAGTGTGACAGTCCCCAGGTGATCCCCACAAAAGTTCCTCCCCAGCCCTAAAATCTCCTTTTCTGATGTCTGAGCCTCTAGGCAGGTCCTCAGCCCTTGCTCTCCACCCCTTGAAGCTTCCCTGCATCCTGCTGCCTCATCCTCATTGCTCAGCCTTTTTTCCTCACTCCATTGCTATTCTCCTCCTCTCCTTTTCCAGGCTTTACACCAATTTTTCCCAGTTCTCAAGGTTACACTTTTCTAGTTCCTAGCACCAGACCATCAGTGAGATGTTTATATCCCTGGAACTTCTCATTTTTCACCCTTAAATACACATTGTATCAAAGCACTCTTGGTTCATGCAGGGATTTCCCACAGCAAGCACCTAATATCCCCCAAAGCCCCAGCTTTGGGATTGTTTGGCAGGGAGTGGAGACAGGGGTTTAGCCCCAGAACTCTTTTATTGTGTTTTGGGATTTTTTTCCCCCTCTTAGAGATGAATCAGGAGAGCAAAGAAAAGCAGCAAAGGGAAAAAATTAAGGAAGCCAGTAGCAGGTGGGATTTAATCTGGAAGGAGCTTTATTGAAGAGTAAGAAGAGCTTCTGCATTCATTTATACATTACAAAATGGGGCTGTGAACCCCTCATTAAGCCAGTGCTGGAAAACAAACCCCTCCCTGATCCCAAATGAGCCATGCTCACCTCCCTTTCCAAAGGGATCCCCTGCTCTTGATGGCGATGGGGTCTCGCAGGGGTCCCGCACCCTTGGTTCATCTAACCACCTCGGCCAGGGCCACTTGGCTGCACCACACCAGTTTGCAGCATCAATGCTGTGAAATGTCCCCACGGGGAGCTTGGAAATGTCCCTTTGGGGATGCTCGGATGGTCCCTACATGTTCCAGGAGCTTCTCTGCCTGTGTGGGCACAGAGCTGATGAACCTGCCGAGCATGGATGCTACATTCAACTCACAGATGTGATTTTTATATGAAAATTGACTTTTTTTTAAGCTGAGAACAACCTTTCCAGTGAGGTGGAAAGGTCATAAAGACCAACTCAAAAGGATCATCCTGGGGGATCCCACCTCAGAGAATCAAGTTGGGGTTTGCTGCTTGCAAGAGAGGACCTTGGCTGCTCCAGAACACCCGGAGATACCAGCAAAGGTCTTGGCTCTGGAGGACTAGATTTGGGATGGCCCCTGGGAGCAAGCAGAAGGGAAGAGAAAGGCACAAGCAAGTCTCTGGCTGGTGCTGGGAAGGGAGAAAGCTCAGATCTGAGTGCGGCTGGAGGAAAGGGCAAGGCCCCCCAGAGAAGATGGGGTGCAGCTGCCTCTTCTGTGTGCCTCAGGAAGCAGGAAGGTCTGTCGTTTCACTCACCACCGTGTCTTCTGAGCTGTCATCTGAGCTGGAGATGATGATGCTGGTGTCTTCTGCAGAAGGAACAAGGAGGATGCTGAAGCTTCGAGACTGTGACTTTGGATCACACCAGTTTTCCCATTGGGAGGACCAATCTTATCTCCCAATTTTTGCAGCAAATGCTTCTACCAGGACGGCAAACCACTCAGTGCTTGGGTGCTTTTGGATGCACCCCAAGGTGGGGGCAACCTCTCCACTCCATGGACCCTGTAGAGCCTCTCCAGAAGATGCATTTCGTCCTTCCTTCTATTGGCAACACTGAGCCCAGGGCCCCTTGCCATGGGACGCCGCAGCAGGCTGGAGAGGGGCTGGGTGAGCTCGGGGAAGAAATTGTGTTTTGCTCCAAATGGTGGTGGTTTTTGCTCCAGGAAAATGCAAGTGCTCCTGGAGCAGAAGGTGGGGGAGTCTCTGCACACTTACCTGCTGCTATGCTCTTCCCTATGCTTGGGTTTTGGCTACTTTGGAGGCGGGTCATGGAGCTGGATGGAGCATCTGAGTCTACCCCTGAGCATTGCCCTTGTATCTACACCCCCAGGAACCAGCTCCTACCCTCTGCTTCTCTGACCCAGGGGAGGTTGGCCAGGGCTCTGAGTGCATGGGGGTGCACANCATCCTGCTGCCTCATCCTCATTGCTCAGCCTTTTTTCCTCACTCCATTGCTATTCTCCTCCTCTCCTTTTCCAGGCTTTACACCAATTTTTCCCAGTTCTCAAGGTTACACTTTTCTAGTTCCTAGCACCAGACCATCAGTGAGATGTTTATATCCCTGGAACTTCTCATTTTTCACCCTTAAATACACATTGTATCAAAGCACTCTTGGTTCATGCAGGGATTTCCCACAGCAAGCACCTAATATCCCCCAAAGCCCCAGCTTTGGGATTGTTTGGCAGGGAGTGGAGACAGGGGTTTAGCCCCAGAACTCTTTTATTGTGTTTTGGGATTTTTTTCCCCCTCTTAGAGATGAATCAGGAGAGCAAAGAAAAGCAGCAAAGGGAAAAAATTAAGGAAGCCAGTAGCAGGTGGGATTTAATCTGGAAGGAGCTTTATTGAAGAGTAAGAAGAGCTTCTGCATTCATTTATACATTACAAAATGGGGCTGTGAACCCCTCATTAAGCCAGTGCTGGAAAACAAACCCCTCCCTGATCCCAAATGAGCCATGCTCACCTCCCTTTCCAAAGGGATCCCCTGCTCTTGATGGCGATGGGGTCTCGCAGGGGTCCCGCACCCTTGGTTCATCTAACCACCTCGGCCAGGGCCACTTGGCTGCACCACACCAGTTTGCAGCATCAATGCTGTGAAATGTCCCCACGGGGAGCTTGGAAATGTCCCTTTGGGGATGCTCGGATGGTCCCTACATGTTCCAGGAGCTTCTCTGCCTGTGTGGGCACAGAGCTGATGAACCTGCCGAGCATGGATGCTACATTCAACTCACAGATGTGATTTTTATATGAAAATTGACTTTTTTTTAAGCTGAGAACAACCTTTCCAGTGAGGTGGAAAGGTCATAAAGACCAACTCAAAAGGATCATCCTGGGGGATCCCACCTCAGAGAATCAAGTTGGGGTTTGCTGCTTGCAAGAGAGGACCTTGGCTGCTCCAGAACACCCGGAGATACCAGCAAAGGTCTTGGCTCTGGAGGACTAGATTTGGGATGGCCCCTGGGAGCAAGCAGAAGGGAAGAGAAAGGCACAAGCAAGTCTCTGGCTGGTGCTGGGAAGGGAGAAAGCTCAGATCTGAGTGCGGCTGGAGGAAAGGGCAAGGCCCCCCAGAGAAGATGGGGTGCAGCTGCCTCTTCTGTGTGCCTCAGGAAGCAGGAAGGTCTGTCGTTTCACTCACCACCGTGTCTTCTGAGCTGTCATCTGAGCTGGAGATGATGATGCTGGTGTCTTCTGCAGAAGGAACAAGGAGGATGCTGAAGCTTCGAGACTGTGACTTTGGATCACACCAGTTTTCCCATTGGGAGGACCAATCTTATCTCCCAATTTTTGCAGCAAATGCTTCTACCAGGACGGCAAACCACTCAGTGCTTGGGTGCTTTTGGATGCACCCCAAGGTGGGGGCAACCTCTCCACTCCATGGACCCTGTAGAGCCTCTCCAGAAGATGCATTTCGTCCTTCCTTCTATTGGCAACACTGAGCCCAGGGCCCCTTGCCATGGGACGCCGCAGCAGGCTGGAGAGGGGCTGGGTGAGCTCGGGGAAGAAATTGTGTTTTGCTCCAAATGGTGGTGGTTTTTGCTCCAGGAAAATGCAAGTGCTCCTGGAGCAGAAGGTGGGGGAGTCTCTGCACACTTACCTGCTGCTATGCTCTTCCCTATGCTTGGGTTTTGGCTACTTTGGAGGCGGGTCATGGAGCTGGATGGAGCATCTGAGTCTACCCCTGAGCATTGCCCTTGTATCTACACCCCCAGGAACCAGCTCCTACCCTCTGCTTCTCTGACCCAGGGGAGGTTGGCCAGGGCTCTGAGTGCATGGGGGTGCACAGAAGCTGGGAAAGATGGGGACCCCCATAAGGAGAAGAGATGGGCAACGAGGAGAGCCGTGTCCCCAGTCCCTACCCGCATCATCAATGAGGCTGCTGGCGGCAGGGATGTTGCAGCAGTTCTGTTTCACTGTGGAGGTGCTGGGCCCCCTTCTATCATCCCACTGGTTTAAACTGGGATCGCTGGGGACTGGCACGTTGTCGCTCTCCAGCTTCAGTACCTTGGGTGAGATCTGGCTGCCCCTTTCCACACAGGGCAACCTCCGCTTGGGCCACGTGGTGATGGGGAGAGCCTCGAGAGAGGAGAGCAGGGGGGATGTAAGGTATGAAGGTAGCATCTCCTGTTCCCCAAAGGCTCCGGCCTGGTCAGGATGGTTCTTACCGGGCTTGTCTGCATGTCCTCGAGGTTAATGGTGAAGGTGGGCAAGACGCTCTGGCTTTCAGGCTGGACTGGCTCCTCTTCCTGCAGAGAGACCATGGAGCAGTATTAGGGTGAACCTCAAGACCACCAACCCCTCTACGGGGCTGGGGTGTCCCCGAGTGGGGAGAGGGGACAGAAAGATCCTCAGCAGGGGGAAACTGAGGCACAGCCCTCTGGTTTGGCTCAAGGCTTATGCCTGAGCTGCGGGTGTTTGGCTGTGCTACAGCCATAGGAGGCTATGGTTTTCCCTGCTGAAAATGAGGGATGAAGCAGCAGGCTCGGAGAAGTGGGATGGGACAGGAGCATGCCTGGCTAGAGAAAAATGATGGCTACAAAGCAGGTTCTTCTCTGCCCAGGCAGAAACATCCCTGGGGGTTTGGTGTTGATGGAGAAATGGGAATGATGGGCTGGGGAGGAGAAGGCAGACCCTTGGGAAAGGCTTGCAAGGATCAGGGGAAGGGGGGATCCACATTTCGGTGGATGAAGGAGCCCTCCCCACGTGGCCACACACCGGGATAAAACATGGACATCTCACCAGGTCATTCTCCAGGGTCACCTCAACCATGGGGGCAGCTTGGGAATTAGTACCTGCAATGGAGAGAGTAGGGCTGCAATTCCAAATCGGAGCCTTCAGAGCTCCCACCCGGCCCCAGCAGCAGCTGAGCTAGGAAAAACCTGCCTGGCAGCTGCAGCAAGGAAAGAGCAGCTCTGATCTCCTTTTCCTTTCCCAGCCCTTTGGTTTGGGATGGCCCAAGGGGTTTAGGGAACCCATAAAATCAGCATCACCAGAGCCTGTCAGATTGATGGGTGACCAAAAAGGGGCTCTGGCCATACAAGCAAAGGAGCAAATCTTGGCCTCGGTAGAAATAAGCACCCTACAAGAGGGAATCTGGGCTCAATTTGCTGCAGGGAGGTGGCTCCAAATCTAGAGCTGGGTGATGGCTTTCTGAGCTGGCCCAGGTCCCCACTGCCTGCGGGGTGGCAGGATCCATCCCTGTGGCAAGTCCTCACCTGGGTGCCCCGTGACACGCTCCACCAGAGCCTGCAGCCTGGCCCTGCACTCGGCCAAGTCACCGGGCTGCGCTCGGTCCCCGGCCGGCGGCGGCTGCAGCTTCTTCAGCTCCTCCAGCGAGCCCTTGATGAAGGGCTGCATGTCCATCACCTCCTGCTCCGTGGCGTAGAGGCTCATCTTCTCCACCAGCCGCCCGCTCGCCTCCATCCGCCGCAGCACCCCCGCCACGCTCTGCAGCTCCCTCGCCAGCTCCCGCCGGCCCTGCTCCTGACGCGCTTCCACCAGCCCCAGCAGCTCCTCTTCCTCCCGCCGCACCAGCCGCACCAGCTGCTCCACGCGCTGACGGATCAGCTCCCGCATCTCCCGCTGCGCCTCCTCCAGCCGCGCGGCCTCGGCCTCCAGCGCCGCGTAGGTGGCCTCGAAGCCGCTTCTCTTGCCCTTCAGCTCCTGGCTCATGCTGCTCAGCTCCTCCTGCCTGCGCCGCGTCTCGCTGCGGATGTCGCAGAACGGGGCGTGCTGGCTGTCCAGCAGGGCACAGGAGCAGCACAGCGCTGCCTTGCACTTCTCGCAGTAGATGCTGGAAGGAAATGGGAGCATCTTTCAGAATGTTTCTACTGTGCTGGTGTGATGCCCCATCCCAAGGGACAGGGTTTAACAAGAAGGGAAACTGAGGCACGGGGCAGGAAGAGGGTTTGCCTCACACTGCCAGCTGTAGGTGTGCGCACAAAGATGGGTGTTCGACCCACCTTTGCTCTCCTCCTGGGGACCTGCCAGCTCCATACCACACCCTGCTCCCTCCCAGGATGTTGCTGAAGTTACAGCAGTCCCTCTCCAAAGGTAGGTTATGAAACCTCCTTAGCTCTGCCCTCCTGGCAGAGTTGGTTCTGGAGCAGCAGCCCCAAAGACCTCAGCACAAGATGGGGTCCAGGGACAAGGCACCACTCACCTGGAGATGAGACCCTGGTCGGCGTGACCGGGACGGGAGCAAAAGATATTGCTGGGCTTCCTGGTGTCTTCCAGGAACTGATGAGCTGACTCAGCACGAAGTTCCTCCAGTCTCCTGGCCTCATGGCTCCTCTTCTTGAAGAACCACTGATGGTCGCCAAAGCACTTGGTGCAAAGGAACTCCTCACACTCAGAGCACCACACTGCTGCCTCCTCCCCCCGGCACCGGCTGCAACTTGGGCCTTCACTGTCTCTGATCTTCTTGAAGACACTGAGCCTGGCCTGGAGATTGATGAAGAGCACGTTGTCCACGTTGGGGATGCCGCTGGCCTCTGGAATGGTCGTCCGGCACACGGGGCACTGCCCGATGGGCTTGTTCTCGCTCAGGCAATCAAGGCACAAGGTGTGGAGGCAGGTGAGGAGCTTGAGATTGGGTGATTCCTGCTGGCAGCGCTCGCAAAGGATGAACTGGAAGTCATCCTTCGCTGTGGGAGGGTGGGATTGAGTGGAGCACGAGGGTGTACCCGGCTGAGGTCCCAGCTCAGGTCCTGGCTCAGGTCCTGGCTCAGGTCCTCTCTCCATGGGGGCAGCGGCACCGACTCCGTCTAGGTGGGATGTGGGGGAAAGACTTTGTTGGAGCAGGTCTGATGGACAGGGGGATCAGTCCCGCCCTGCTGCAGGGTGCGTGGGTGGCAGCACCCCAGCAAGGGGTGCTATCCTGGAGAGACTCTAGTGGCTCCTTGGTGTGAGACCCTTGGAAGTTCTCATCCTCTTTCCCTTCAGGGAATTTTGGACTTCAAAGTCGGGGGATGGGGCAGGGAATGAAAACTGAAAAGCGACTTTGCTTTCGCTTTGCTGCCATCACCTCTTCCAGCCTTTCAAGCAGAGAGGGAAGGGGTGGGGGGGTCCTGGCGAGAGTCCCTCTCGTTTCCTGCAAAACTTCCGGGGCAGCACCGGGGTGCTGGCACCAGGCTTGCCCCCAAAAGGTGTCCCCCTCCCCACCTCCCATGCCCCCTCACCTCCCCCAGCCCAGCAGCACAGCAGGCGCCCCTCGAATAAAGCAGGGACACCCCCGACCACCTTCTCCCCCTTCATGCAACGATTTTGCACCCTAAAAAATAACGCTCCGCTCCCAAGCATTCAGTCCCAGCCGCTCCTTTAAGGGTGGGGGGGCTGGGCCGGGCTTTGCCCCCACCTCGTTTCGCCTCCCCCTCCAGAAAAGCGAAGACAACCCCCCCACACCCCTTACCTGCCGGGGAGCCAGCGGGGCTGTCGGGCATACGAGCGGTGGGGCCGAGCGACATTGGGCGCGTCCTTTCGTTTCCCCGGCCGTCCTGGGGGAGGAAGAGGAGGAGCTGACGGGAAGAAGGCGGGAAGAGCGGGAGAGTTCCCCGGGCGGGCTGGGGAGGGAGCGAGCCGGGGTTCCCCGCTCCCACCCGGGCAGCACCCACCGCCCTGCTTGCCGGTGGGCAGGCACCAGGGGGAAGCTGGTACCGGGGGATGCGGGCACCGGGATAGGGATACAAGCACCAGAGTGGGGATGCTAGTACCGGGGGGATGCTGGTACTGAGCTGGGGATGCAGGCACTGGGAAAATGCTGGTACTGGTCGGATGGCAAAGCTCAGCTTCGGCTGCTGGCTGGATAGGACCCCCGAGCTGTGCTGGGGTGATGGCTGGGTGCCGGCTGGGCTGTAAGGGCTGCTGCTGTGTCCGGGGCAGTGCCTTAGGCCCCTGTTTCAGCCAAGGAAGACTTTAAACCTGCCCTACCGCCACCCCTCCCCGTCCTGGGCAGCGCGGCCCCGGGCTGCTCTTCGGTCTCCGTGACCCTTTGCAAGCCGGCGAGATGTGATGGGGGTGGGAGGGGTTGCTGTGGTGAGAAGACCATGCACGGAGCAGGAATCGCTGGGAAAAACACCTCTCCCTCTTGCCTATGGGGCTGGGGGACCCACCGGAGCCCCCCCAAGGTGAATGCGCGATGGAGGACCCCCTGTTCTCCCCATGGCTGGGGAGCTCCGGAAAAACTCACCCCGCCGTGAACCCGGAGCCGTTTCGTCCTGCTCCGTCAGCAGCCACATGACGGGCGGGCCAGGAAGCACCAGCAGCTCCTTCCTTTCTTCCCCCCACCCCCCTCCCGCAGCATCCTCACCGCGGCCCCCGGTCCCCCGTGGGGACATCCCGGGGTTATTTCCCCGTGGAGCGAACGGCGGCTGCGGGGCCACCGCTTTTGTCCCGCAGCTCGGCTCCTGCCCTGAAGGTCGCTGGGAGGATGTGAAGCCTCCGACCGCCCAGCCTGGCAAGGAGAGCTCCCCTTGAAGGGGTGACTTCTCCCAGCAAGCATCCTCCGTGGTAACGGCAGGCTCGGCAGCTCTTCCCCGGCGTCTCTCCGCTTGCCCCGGAGGTTGGATCGGGTCCGGGCCAGGCAGAAGCCATGCTGGCCACAGGGGTGGCTGCGATGGCAGCGGGGAGCCAGGCTTAGAAGGCTCAGCACCGCCAGCAGGGCTCCAGCACCATGTTCAGCCGGTCGGGATACCAGGCCCTTCCCTTGGGAGACTTTGACCGCTTCCAGCAGTCCAGCATTGGGCTCTATGGTGCTCAGAAGGGCTTCTTCTCCTTCGGATCCAAGCAAGACCCGCTGGGGCCGGCTGGGAATGCTGCGGGTGAGTCCCAACCTTAGAAGGGAGTTGCTGCCTTCCTCCCCATTGCCACTTTAGCTATTGGGTGTCACGCAGGCTGGGTGCCCCCTGCGCCACTGGCTTCACTGGGGTGCAGGGTGTGGGGGGGGAGAGGCTTGGATGGGGGTTCTCAGGCAGGGCAGGGGCTTTTGGAGCAGTTATATCCTCCTTTCACCCCCCTGCAGACTCCTCCCAAGGTTGGCTGTCCTGGATCTGCCATGGGATTATCACCTCCCTGGTCTTCTTGCTGATGGTTGTCACCTTCCCCATCTCAGGATGGTTTGCTTTGAAGGTAAGGGAGGAAAGCGGGCGAGGAGTGGGATGACAACCCATCCTCCATGGGTGGGGACTGTCCCCGGCTGCCCCTGTTCCCATTGCTCTTGGCACCACAGGACCCAGGGTTTTGCTTCTGCCCTGGCCTAAACTTTTCTGTTCCAGATCGTGCCCACCTACGAGCGCATGATCATCTTCCGCCTGGGCCGCATCCGGGCACCGCAGGGACCCGGCATGGTCCTGCTGCTGCCCTTCATCGATCACTGGCAGCGAGTGGATCTGAGGACAAGGGCCTTCAATGTGCCCCCTTGCAAGGTGAGCTGCCTTGAGCCTCTGGGCAGGACGGAGAGACATCTCTAAAATACCCAGAGCAGGTAGATTTGGGGATGGTCTGACCCTTGGTGCCGTGCATGGACCCAACTTTCAGTTCTTCCATCATCACGGCAAGGTGAGGGGGGTTGTAGCTGGTGCTGTGAAGCCAGAATCCTCACCTGCCTGCATCTGAAAAACTCCTCTTGACTTTCCATGCCTTGCTCAGTTGGTGTTTCTGACTGGAGACATCTCAAAGCCATCAATCCCTATCCTTCCCAGATGTTTTTTCACAACAGCCCCACGCTGGAAACTGTCCTCACTATTCAGACTAGCCCAAACTTAAATTATCTGGGTTGGGCTTGTTTCTAATAACCCTCTTAGTAAAGAGATCTAGAGCTGGTTGCCAGCTAGGAAAAAAGTGAATGCCTTTGCTTCAAAGCTCTACACACAAGGGTTGGGCCTTGGGGAGGAGATGGGGAGAGGTCCTGACTCCTCTCTGCCCCAGCTGACCTCCAAGGATGGGGCAATCTTCTCCATGGGTGCCGATGTCCAGTTTCGAGTGTGGGACCCCGTGTTGTCCGTCATGATGGTGAAGGACCTCATCGCGGCCACCCGGATGACTGCGCAGAACGCCATGACCAAGACCTTGGTGAAGAAGAGCCTCCGTGAGATCCAGGTGGAGAAGCCGAGGATTGCAGAGCAGCTGCTGGTGAGGACTGCCCCAGCCCCTTGGTCTCTTGGTGTGGAAGTAACAGTAAGGGAAAGATGGAGCTGCTGAAAGCCCATCTGTTCATGGACCTGGCCAAGGAAAGGAGCTGAGAAAACATGGTGCTTCGTGGGGAGCAGGTACCTTCAGCCTGTGGATCTCTGGAGCTCTGTGGCTTCTCTCTAATGGCTTTGGCCGCAAAGAAAAGCCCACATGTTGTTATCAGGCCTAAATTTGACCTCCATATCTCCACCAGGAAAATGTCTGGAGGGGGCTGCAAACTGGAAAGGGTTTTTGGGGAGAGAAGCAGGATGGGGTGATGGCAGAGGGGCGACAAGTGGTCTCCACAGCTGACTCGGGCCAGGCCAAGATCTTGTTAAATGTCTACAAGGAATGATATAAAAGGAAGCTAGGGGGATATACTGGCATTTATGGGGTGTCTGTGGTGATTTGGAAACCACAGGTGCTGCCTGGTGGAGCACCATACCCGGACATATTGCCCAGAGTGGAGCAAGGAAAGGGGCCAGCCTGGGGGGAAGCCAGGGAAAGAGGAACAATGAAGAGCTCTGTGCTCTCTGTCCTGACCTCCTCCAAGCTGGGAGAGCAACTCAGGGAGCAGGGTTGGACGTGAGACTGGACAGCTTGGAGTAGGTGGGCTATTGAGCCTGGTCCAACACCCCACATCTAAAGCTGGTGGGTAGCAGAAGTGTAAGCTATAGGATGTCTATGGTTGGGGGTGCTATGGTGGGTAGTCTCCATGGCCATACCCAGCTCAGCCTGGGCTGCCAACACCTCTCCCTTTCTTCCCGGCTCTGCAGCTGGAGATAAATGACATGACCAAGTCCTGGGGCCTGGAAGTTGACCGTGTGGAGCTAAGCATGGAGGCTGTGCTGCAGCAACCCCGGGAGAACCTGGTGGGCCCTCTGGCCGCTGTGTCACCCATGCCTGGGCTGGAGGGGCTGGACAGCACCATCCAGCAGCTGGCTGCTCATTTCTTCAGCAACACCTTGGCTCTGGCAGGCAGTGGGACCAGCACTCCGGAGGCAGGTAACCAACCCAGGGCCACCACTGCTCTGCTAGGGTATGTCCCTCCTGCCTGATGACCTTTGTGCTGTGGCTGTTTGCAAAGGAGTCAAAGTCTGGGAGCACAGCACAAACAGACTGGTTGTGGGGAGGAGAGAGGACACCTTTGGACATAGCTCCATATGGCACGTGGCACAACATGACCTTTCTAACAAGTCACTGGAGATGGGACTGGGGAGAGCAGGAGCAGATCTGCAGGAGCCTGGTCTCAAGACCAACTCAGATCTCAGCATTTCCATCAGGCAAACACAAGCCTGAGTTTGCTGAGAGAGTCACAGCTGAGGACAACATGGATTTTTTGTCCAGAAACCCTGCAACAATTTGAGCCCCACTACTTCTTTCAGCGATAGTTTTCCACTCCCTGGTAGCAGGGGAAGAGTAACCCCTGGCAGATAGAGGAGCAGGTGTTAGGAACTCCAAAACCAGTTGTCTTCTTGCTTAGTTGGACACTTGCTGGATAAATTAGTTTCTTTGCTCTGGAGACCTTTCCTGGTGGGTCCATGCAGACCAGCACAACTTACTACCCAATGTGTCTCCTCAAGCCACTTCTCTCCTATTGTCCCCAGCAGGTAGTGTGGAGATGGTGAACGAGGTGGAGCCTCCCACTGCTTCCCTCCTCCCCACGAGCAGCGCCCGAAGGAAGCCCAGTGCAGATGAGCTGCTCTTGGCAGTGGAGCCTGTCCTCTCTGAGGCCCTGGTCAGCCAGGTGGGAGCATCCTACCAGGTCAACATCACCCTGCCCAGCGGCACCCGGAGCACCTACTTCATAGACCTCTCCTCAGGTCACCACTCTTTGGGGGGTTGTTGTGTGGTGGGAGGGTGTTTTGTGCTTGTGCTACCTTTGCATGCTGCAAACCCCACCAGGTTTGGTGGTCGGGGTCCCAAACCAAGTCCACTTGGTAGCTCCATGAAAGGCATTCCAGGATCGATCAGCTGAGCACTTCACTTTGGCAACTGTGGCCTTAAGTCCATGCTCCCTGGAAGTCCAAAGTGTAATCTGGTTTGGGTTAAAACCATGAATTTTCCTTCAGGAAGAGATGATAGATAGAAAATTGGCAGCCAGGTCTCCTTGTGGCTGGCCAAGTGGGGTGGCTCAGAGACCTCAGGGTTTGTTGGCTCTTGTAGACCACCAGCCCAAGGGGATAGTGATGGAGGGACATGCATGGGCAGCACCTTGGGCCACTGCCATGCTGGATGATGTCCTCCCAGCACCCTAATCCATCACTTCATGGTTGCTGATAGTTTTCCTCGTGGCCATGGCAAAAATAGGACAGGGCTTGGAGGTGTACCACTGTAACAAGCCATTGGAGGAGCAACACAAGAGAAATTTATTTTTGTAAGGAGTAAGGACTTCTGTCTCCAAAATCCCCTTGTCTGTCATCTGGCCCATGAAACGATGGGGGGAAACACCAGCTTGCAAGGCTGGATCTTAAAGCCTACTGTTTCTCCCTCTCCCACCCATCATGTCCTACAGGCAGTGGCCGAGCTGGCTGTGGCGTGCCCGAGGGCAGCCCTGACGTCGTTCTAGAGGTGGCAGAGAAAGACCTGCAGGACCTCTTCTTGGGTGACCTGCGTCCCTTGAGTGCCTACATGAGCGGGAGGCTGCAGGTGAAAGGCGACCTGCACCTTGCCCTGAAGCTGGAGGAGCTCGTCAAGGCGATGAAGCAACATAGATAGAGCATGCGTGTGGGTGCGTGTCTGTGTGCTTTTGTCTGTGTAGGTGTGTGAAGGCGAGGGGAAGTGTAAGGGGGCTGCGTGGTGGGGGCCTTGCCCTGCTGAGGTCCTGCTCTCCTCCCTGTGGAGGCTACGGGAGTTGAGTGAAGATCTGAGCAGGGAAACCTAGGTTGAGCTCCATTGCCTGACCTTCTCCTTGGCTTTACCTCCCCTGCCCAGCCTTTGCCAATAATGTTACAGGATAGGTAACAGTCAGCACCCCAGCATATGCCAGTTTGCTTCCACGTCTCTTGGCCAGTGTGCCACCAGGGCACAGACCGATGTGCTGATGCCCCACAATGGGCTCCACAGCCAGGCACCTCTGATGGGATGGGGCAGGAGCTGAGCAGATGAGGTAGAGAAGACCTTGGGGACACTGTGGCCAAGGACGGAGGTCATGGAGTGGGGTGGGCAGCCAAAGCGGGGCACGAGAGCTGGCTGGACCAGGCTGGGGTGCCACCAGCGGGCTGGAGTTGAGGTCTAGTGTGGACTTAATGGGATCCTGGCGTTTATGGGGAAGGAGCAGAGGTGGCGATTTGGGGAATGACCGGCCCGGAGGTCCCTGAACCTTCCCCACGCAGCGGTTTGTAACAAGTGGTTGCGCTGATTTGTGCTTCAAAGAGCTCTTGCATGCGAGCCGTGAGGTCTGTCCGCGGGGCGTGTGGACTGTACATAGGCATATATAGATATTTATTTATTTTGTAAGCTTCCTTTCTATCAACCCCAGATGGACAATAAAACCTGGTGTGCGGCCTCGCGCTTGGGCTGGTGACTCCTGCAGGTAGATGGGGCTGAACCCCTTCGGTGCCTCAGTTTCCCCAGAGGGACCTCAGGGTGCTGCATGAAGAAGCCACGTGCTGGCCAGGGCGTGGGAGCTGCTGCCGGTCAAGGAGGCTGCATGGTGTGACTCCATCTCACCATATGGCCGTGGTGAACACATGAAGTCCTGCCACGATGAGGAAGAGTTGTCAGGATGTGGCACAGCCTCTCCGGAGATGCTTGGCTCCCCAACAGCACCCAGCACCCCAGGGGTTAAAATGTCTTGGAGCTCCAGGCAGCTTTACCAGCCCCCCGGGATGTTTTGCTGGACCAGTGGGACAAGCATGAGGAGTCTTGTTGGCCTGGCCTCTCCATGCAAGGGGCTGCTTGCAGTGGTGGGGCACAAGAAATGTTTCCAAAATGAAAATGTTTCATGGGTTCAATCAAGACAAGCCATTGCTAAATGTCTTCTGCAAAGCCTGGGGCTGGATGGCACCAGCCTGGGCTAAACCTTGCAGATCCTACAGGCATCAAAAGGCCTGAGGGGAGGTGTCAGTAGTGCCCCTCCATGCCCACTCCCTTTGGAGAATCCAGGCTAGGTGAACCTCAAGTGCTCCTGGTGGTCCCCTATTCGTGGTGGCCCCTCGTTCATGGTAGTCCCCCTTTTGTGGTAGTCCCTCATTCATGGTGGTCCCCCATTCCTGGTGCTCCCCTGTTTGTGATAGTCCCTCATTCATGGTGGCCCCCTTTTTAGATGATCCCCTGTTTTTGGTGGCCTCCTTTCGTGGTGGTCCCCATGGTGCAGATGGATGGGGGGTACTGATGCCCTGCAGGAAGAGGCAGAGGAGAACCAGGATACCTCCCGCCAGGAGAGCTGGAAATCCTCCCCAAGGTGGGGGGACAGTCCCTGGAGCAGGGCAGGGAACTGAGACCCTGGAATACGTTTTTTTGGGGAGATGTCTTGAGGTCCCCTCTGGATTCCTTCCCTCCTGGCTGGCCGGGAGGGGCTGAAGCTCTTCTGGGGGGCGGGGAGGCAGCGCAGGGAGGACACGAAGGGAGGAGCTGGCAGAAGAAACCGAAAGTACAGACAGCGGGAGCTGCCCCGACCTGCCCGTCCCGCCATGGCCAGCGCCCGGGTGAGCACCCACCGACCCAGGGCCGGGCTGGCGGGCAGGGGAGGGTGCGGGGGGTGCCTCCGGCGATGCGGAGAGGCTCGGGGGGTGCGGGAGGGGCGGTGGTTCAGCCCATCTCCTCTGCTGGAGAGGGAGGAGGCGCTCAGTAGGGCCCCGGCCAGCCTGGCCACCGTGGACAGGACATTTCCAGGCTGCTCACAGGACCTGGGCATTGCTGGCAGCAAGGGGTTGCTCACTGGTTGCTGCTCGTAAGGTTTGCAGATCACCCCCCCACACACACACTCCAAGATGTGGTTTCAGGAGCTCTTACAAACACACCCCAGTGCTCATTCCTCTTCCTCCCTCCCCAAGCTCCCAGAAGATGACTTCCAGTTCATCCGTTGCGAGGGCTGCAGGCAGGAATCGCCCAACCTCAAGCTCCTCACCTGCCTCCACACCTTGTGCCTCGGTTGCCTGAGCAAGAACAAGCCCCTTGGGCAGTGCCCTGTGTGTCAGGCAGCCATCCCGAAGGCCAGCGGCATCCCCGACATGGACAACCTGCTCTTCACCAACCTGCAGGACAGGCTTAAGGTCTACAAGAAAATTGTTGATGGAGTTGACTTGTTTTGTGATAACTGCAAGAGCGCCAGCGAGTTCTGGTGCTCCATGTGTGAGGAGTTCCTCTGCACAAAGTGCTTCAAGGCCCACCAGCGCTACCTGAAGAGCCACGAAGCCAAGAGGGTGATGGACATCAGGGCAGGGTCTGCTAAGGACTTCCTCAAGGGTGCCAGGAGGACCAGTAACTTGTCCTGCTCCAACCCAACCCACAGGAGCCAGACCGCAAGGTAGGTCTAAGGAGGTCTGTCCCCATCTGGAGGGTTTCTTGTCACAAATCTCTTCGGGCTAGTCCATGATGGGACTGAGCAGGGTGTCCCTGTCCCTCTGCTGCCCTGATTGCCACAATGTCATGGAGAAGATGGGTGGGAAGTAGTAACTGCTCTAGGGCATGGAGGAGTTTGGATGAAACTGAGTTTGCGATGATGAGAGGGGCCTGTGTAGATGGAGGAAAGGGAGTATGTGGGGTGCTCCTTGCTGGAAGGGTGAGGTTGATGTTTTTCAGCAAGAAGAAGATCTGTTGCCACAGCTGATGTGATGGACAGCAGAGGAGGGCGTGTTTTGCTGCTGGTGTTAGACCAGCTTGGAGAGGATTTGGGGAACTGTCTTGGTGCAATGCAGAACAAGGTTTAAATGCCCTCAAGGGAAAGTCCAAACAAGAGAGGAAGGGGTTGGAGCATCGGTGGAAGTCGGCACTGATGCTAGTCATGATGGCCCCAATGCAACCCCTGCCTCAGCGTGTCCCCAGCCCACATAGCCAAGGCTACCAGGGCTTATGTGAGGGATGGATGATGGTCTTCACTCCCCACTTCTTAAATTCTTCTTATGGAGAGAAGATACTCATTGATCTTATATTCTTCTATGTAACCCCAGTAAGTGCTCATGGAAGGGCAGAGAGCTCATTTTTGAAACCCTGTGGAGATACTGAACCAACATTTTTTTGGCAGTTGGGAGGGTATAAAGCCAAACGCTTGGCCCAAACTTGGCGGTATCTTAAATTCAATGAACGAACGATGCTGGGATTTGCTGGATGAATGGATTGCCACGTGCAGGGTTCTAAATGACCACTCTGCTTGCCCTTGGCCCCGCAGCATCTACTGCCAGAAGTGCTGCAAGGCTTTGTGCTGCACCTGTGCCCTGCTGGACAGCCAGCACGCCCCGTTCCGCGACATCCGCAGCGAGACGCGGCGCAGGCAGGAGGAGCTGAGCAGCATGAGCCAGGAGCTGAAGGGCAAGAGAAGCGGCTTCGAGGCCACCTACGCGGCGCTGGAGGCCGAGGCCGCGCGGCTGGAGGAGGCGCAGCGGGAGATGCGGGAGCTGATCCGTCAGCGCGTGGAGCAGCTGGTGCGGCTGGTGCGGCGGGAGGAAGAGGAGCTGCTGGGGCTGGTGGAAGCGCGTCAGGAGCAGGGCCGGCGGGAGCTGGCGAGGGAGCTGCAGAGCGTGGCGGGGGTGCTGCGGCGGATGGAGGCGAGCGGGCGGCTGGTGGAGAAGATGAGCCTCTACGCCACGGAGCAGGAGGTGATGGACATGCAGCCCTTCATCAAGGGCTCGCTGGAGGAGCTGCAGCGGCTGCAGCCGGCGGTGGACCAGGGCCAACCACGACCCGGTGACTTGGCCGAGTGCAGGGCCAGGCTGCAGGCTCTGGTGGAGCGTGTCACGGGGCACCCAGGTGAGGAGACACTTGGGCAGGTGGGCTGGGAGGCCATGCTGTGGGTTGAAGGACGAGGGAGGTGAGCAACACCTGGAGGTGGGGTGCATGGATCAGGGGCTCGCAGAGGCTGGTGTTGGCAAGGAGGAAGCAGGTGGATGGGTTGGATCAACACTGTGTCCTCTCTGAGAAACGTCTGTGCTGGTGACATGTGCAGGTCCTTCAAGGGTCATAGCCATCCTCCAGCCCTTAGTGTCCTGCCACCCACTGACCACTTCTGCCCCTCGGATCTCCAGCCAGTTTGTCTTTGCTCAACCTTTGTCCACAACTATCTGGGGCAATTCCCCTTTTGAGTTGTTGGTTACCACCCTGGGATGATGTATCCAACCAGGAAGATGAAATGTTCCCTGGGAGCACTCCCCAACAGGGGTGGCAGGAGGTCTCTGACCACTGCTGAGTTTGCTCAAGTCTTCCCCCAGATTTTTGTCAGCAGCACCGTGGTGGAGATGCTGGTGCTTTGGGAATGGTGAAGGCCTTGGTATCAGTGGTGTGTGCAGGGATGCTGTGCTGGAGGATCTATGTTTGGTCAGAAGGTGGTAACAGCCTTCCAGAAAAGGGGAAGGGGGAAGCAATGGAAGGAAGAGACTCTGCAGGGTCTTCTGCTCTATCCCCCTGCTGCTGTCTTCAGACATAGTCTATGACCAGTGTCCTCCTTGGCCCTCTGTGAGCATCCACCACTGAGCTCCCCAGAGCAAGCTCATGGGCTATGGAGGGTTCATAGAAACACCCAGAGGTGATGGGTGGAGCTTTCCTGGGGACAAACTGCCTCCCACCCCACTCCTTGGATCTCTGTCACATGGTAGGCTTTGCCTGTCTGTCTCCCCTCTCCACCCAGTGGAGGCAAGATGAGAGAACCCTCCAAGTCATGATTCTCCCCTTCTGCTCCCTTCACCCCCGCTCCCCTCTACAGGTACCTCCACTTCCCAGCATGACACCCCATCCGAAGGTGAGATCACCCTGATCCTTGACCCTGAGCCTCCCGAGGAGCATTGCCAACATCATGGAGGTCTCCCCACAGAGCTATCAGCCCACCACCGGCGCTGTGCCTCCGTGTTGGACCCCTCTGGCAGCAGAGGACACGTGTGTCCAGAGAAGGAAGGGGATATACCCCCCACCCATCTCACACCTCCAGCCCTTCAGAGAGACAAAGAAGCAGAGGAAGACTTGGGGTCAGCCCATGGGGATGCTGTGCCTTTTCCCAGGAGCATCCAGGACTCTCTGGCCTCCCTGCAGGAAGATTTCAGTGGCTGGGCGAGGTCCAACACGCAGCAGGTGGGAAAGCTCCTGAAGATCGGCCATCGCCTCCTGCAAGCTCAGCACAGGACAAACAGCCACTTGGTGTCCATGACTCAGGAGATCCAGGCCATGTCCCACTCTCTGGCCTCCATCACCTCTCCTGTGGGACCCTTGCTGCAGCCCGTGGCCAGCTCACAGCACCTCCCCACGACAGATGTGGAGTGGCCATCTCTGCCTTCCGACTTGCTGGAGTTACTCCCTTCCAGCACCCCGCAGAACCATGAGCTGCTGGTCCCGGCGGCTGGCACGGCCCCTTCCCCCATCAGACCCCCTCCTGCCACCCCCCCTGACCACCCAGCATGCTCAGAGCCCTTCAGCCCAGCCTCTGAGTGTGAATGCCCTAAATCAAGACACCCCACCCATGGCAAGCGTGGTGGGAATCCCAGCATCAGACTTCGGAAGCGGAGGAAGTGAGGATCTGCAAACCAGAACGTTTGCCATGGACTGTGGCTGCTTGGAAGACACTTTAAAGGTCCCTGTGGAGCCCAGACTCTCCATCTCACCTGCTATGCCAACAAATGCTGCTGGGATGAACTTTGGTGAGGTTTGGGAAGGCAGCATCTCCCCTGTGAACGAGCCCTCACCACTGCATGGCAATAACCTGCTCAGGAACAGCATGATCCTACTAACTTTCTTCTTTCTTCCCTTCCCAGCACTCGTGTCCTCCTGGCTTATGGGTCTGGGATGGGTGGGAGAGCAGCAAACCCATATGGGAGAGCTGGAGGAAAGGCTTTAGTGCAAGGGTGGTTGAATGAGCTGGCAGGTGGCTGGGCACAATGGGCACCTTTCCAGCCCAACCTGCAAGCTCACTGCTGGATTTCAGCCTCAGTAGCATCTCCAAGAGGCAGCCCTCCAAGGAGATAGCCCCAGAGCCACCTGTGCCTTCTGCAGAATCTTTTCTTGCTGCTCTCAGACGTCCCCAGGCGTTGCTTGCCCTCCTCTCAGCTCGTTGTGTTTCTTTTCTTTTAGAAGCCCCCACAGCTCCAGCCATGGAAAACTCCCACCAGATGAGGGTGGACATTGCTCTGGGAACTTTGCCTCATGCGGTTTCCCAGCAGGAATTTGGGGTTACCTCCAACCCTTGCAGGGTTGCTTGAGCTCTAGCATTTGGTTGCTGCTTTCCAAGTTCTCTTTTGAAAGAGGTTCCAATCTTCTCTGCCTTCTCTTGGGCTGAAACAAGAAGAGAAAGATGATTTATTGCCCCAGCTCAGGACAGGGAGGTTCCCATCTTCTTTGCCTGAAGGGGACCTTGGCCAAGGTGGTTGGAGTGGCCACCATCTGGCCTGGGCCTTCGTGCCAGACATGAGGACGTGGTGCTGGGTGACCCCAGAGCAGCAGAGACCATCTGGGCAAGCAGAATGCTTTCTTTGGGCTTGACTCTTCAAGTTTATTTGGCTGTTCTCCAATAGGACATATCCACCCCTGACCACACAGGTCTCTCACTGGGGTCCTCTTTGCACACTCAGGTCTCCACCTCCACCCCTGCAAAGAGGAAGAAATTCCAAAATGCAAATGTCCTGACGTTGTCAGTGAAGATTATGAAAGTTGAAGACAACGACAACAGGTTTCTCTTGGGAGGAACCTTTTGAACTATTTTTGGTCTGGGTTTTTTTTTGTGTGTGGGGGGGGTGTCAATAGGTTCTGAAGTCAGCTGGAAGAACAGCAGGTGGGGAAACTGGTTTGGAGGGACCAAGGGTGGTGGTCATTGCTGGGAAGGAGGTTGGGCAGAGCTGCTCTGTTCCTTTGAGCTGCTGTGTGGGATGTGGCTGTGGGAAGAACTGCAAATCCTCCTTGGGTCAGCAGGATCTGACCCCTCTAGCCTGGGACATGAACGTTCTCAGTGGGCACACAGGGGTCTGGCTCTCCTGCCTCTCCCACTGCTTTCCAAGCTCAATCAGAAGATGCACCTCATTGCTCTTTGGCCCCTGGGCCTGCCTACAGATGCAGAAGAAATAAATAATTGTCCTAATCTGTTGTACATTGCAAATTATTTCCTTTTGCTCCCCGGTCCCAAAACACCCACCCGCTCCAAAAGGCAGATGTGCAGGGTGGTGGGTGCTGTTGTGATGGGTTCTTTCCAACATGAGGGCCCTGTGGGCCTACAATGCAGCTGAGATGAGCATGGGATGACTCCCGTATGAGAGACGTGGCTGCTCCTGAGGTAGGTTCAAGAAAAACAAGAGAGAACCAAGAGGTCCTGTTTGCTCAGCTGGGACAACCTGCCCTGGTCCCCTCCCTCTGGGGACCATGCAGGGGACAACCTGCTGCTGAGTCACCCCAGGAAGAGATGTATGGCCCAGACACAGTGGAGATCATTTTGCCCCAGGTCTAATAATTATTAAGTATAATTATTATTTCTAATACCTCATAGCTCTAATATTATTCCTGATAAGGGTTATTTTATTCATTATTTTACCATCACTCATCTCGACACCAGTCGTGCCCAGGGAGCTGGTGGCTCCAGGGAATGAGTCTGTTCATGAAGCAGTGAAACAGCCACATGTGCATGAACCTTTTCCTCCCTTTTGTTAAAATCCTGGGAAGCACAAGGAAACAGGTGACCACACCATCGTGGGGAGCCTGGTCCTGCAGGATCAGGGCAACCAATGGTCGCCTTTTTCCTATTTGAGTTTAAATTTCCCCTTCTTCCTCCAGAAAATAAACTTTTTCTCAGTTTTGAAGAGCCAGCCCTGACCCTCATGTCTTGGAAGACCCCAATTGCCCTTGACATGAGCAGCTCCATGGGGATCATCACTACCTTGTAGGAGCTGAGGACAGGGACAAGTTTGGGCACCTGAAGAGTGGATTTGCCTTGGGAAAGTGTCACCCACCATGAAGGGCCCCATGATCTGGAGGTGGAACATATGGTCTGGAGGTGGGACACATCTCTGTGGATCTTACAGAGCTGGCTGTTACCATAAAATGGGAAAAAACTGCCATTGGCTGCACAGAAGACTCAGCATCTCTCCTGTAGGCAAGGGACCCAACCCAGCACCTCATTAACTCATTAGAGCCCACCACAAGGGGTTCCCCAGGGAACTGGATGCTCTCAGCTGTTGCTAGTTGCCCTTGTGGGAAGTGTGCTGAGCACCACCTGGAGCAGGAGTGGTTGTGGGAGATGTGAGCTATAAAAAGTCCCTGGACAGGAGTTGCTCCTTGTGCTGGACCCTGGTAGGCAGGATGAGGCCTGGAGGCAGCCTGGGGTTTGCTCTTTTCTGCTGGGTTTTGGGGGAAGTGGTTGCTTACAACCCCTGGGACCTTCTCAGAGGGGAGGTAGAGCTATGGAGGTACGGAGGGAACCCTTCCTTGGGGCAGCCTCGTGCCTTCTCCTGGCCCTCTCCCTGGGCGTGGGTGGACATCTCCCAGCTCCAGGCTGCTGCCCCGCTGCACCCCGTGGCTGTGCAGTGCCAGGAGGCACAGATGGTGGTCACGGTGCACAGGGACCTCTTTGGCACGGGGCGCCTGGTCAAGACCACAGACCTGACCCTGGGCTTGGCTGCCTGCTTGCCTGTGGCCCAGAACGCTGCTGAGAGCACGGTGACCTTCGTGGCTGGGCTGCATGAGTGTGGCAGCACCCTCCAGGTGAGGCTGGGAGGGGGGGCTGGAGCCCTAGGGTGGGGGTCTACCTCTTGGGTTGCACCTTGGTGCCTTGGGATGCTGGGGATGGCAGGAGGTTCTGGTGTGGTTGTGCTGAGGGAAATGCTTCCAAGCCTTTCCCTGGGGCTGAACGTCTCAGTCTGCCTTGGAAGGTCAGCAGAAACTGTGCTGTCCAGCCCTGGGGGTTGGGTGAGCAGGGAAGGGCGTGCAGGAGGCAGAGAAATTAGTGGTTTTTCTGATGAATATAGAAGTATCTAAATCTTCTAGTACTACTTATGCTGTTGCTGCCACCTCCAGGGTGGAGCCCAGAAGACCTGGTGCTGGCAGCCCCCACAGCAAGCCAGCAGTGGCTGTTTACTCCAGGAGGCATCTGGGTGCTGCTTGAGTGTAGCATGGAGCTACTTCACAGAAAATCTCAATTCGAAGTGTTCTCTCTTCCCTGGTAGAATCTTGTGGCCATGAGGATGAGGAGGTGTCATTTCCCTCCTGCTCCCACCTTTACTCCAGCCAGCAGATGTATTCATTAAGTCCCCCTGAGCAGAAGTCACCCTCTGATACACAGGGGGAGAGACCTTCTGTTGTTCTGGGATGTGGAAACTAGCAGGAAAAAAGAAGAATCAGCTTAAGCCCTTCTGCATCCAGCTCTGCTGCTGGCCAGAGGCTGTCCTGAGACAGGCTGGAGCAGCTTCCCAGCCCATCCCTGCAGCAGGATGAGTGTCACTCACTTACCTCCAGCACAAATGCTGCTGCTGGCTGAGGTCCAGGAGAAACATCTCAGTCTCCAGGCTTAAATGTGCTGCTCTCTGTGTGTGTGGCCAAGGAATGGGGCTCTTAATGACTGGATAAAATGTCTTGTCTCTTTCCCAGGTGACCCCTGATGTTCTAGTCTACAGCACGAGCTTAAATTACAACCCAGCTCCTACTGGCAACCCTGTCATCGTCCGCACCAGCCCTGCTGTGCTTCCTATTGAGTGTCACTACCCAAGGTGAGCCAGTGCCAACGAGTCCCAGGCAAGCCCTGCTGCTGCTGCAGAGCACTTAACTATGGGCATCTCTTCCCTAGGAGGGACAACGTGAGCAGCAATGGTGTCAAGCCCACGTGGGCACCCTTCCGCTCCACCCTGTCTTCTGAGCAGAAGTTGCCCTTCTCCCTATACCTCATGAGTGGTAGGTTTGGGGTGAGGGTCTCCTCAGGTGCTGGTGTCACCCCTGTGCTCCTGGAGCAGCTGGGGTTCAGTACAGTTTTGGTGAGGACCCAGGGCCTTGTACCTGTTGGTGTTTTCTTGGATGGAGGCAGCGAAGTGCAAGCTGGCTTCTCGTTCATGAGTGACCTCTCCCTTTCCAGACGACTGGAGCACCAGGAGAGACTCCACTGTCTTTCAACTGGGAGAAGTCCTCCACTTCCAAGCCGATGTCAACACAGAGAACCATGCACCTCTGAGGCTCTTTGTGGACAGCTGTGTGGCCACCCCGACCCCAGAGAGGAGCTCTTCTCCCCAGTATGCTTTCATTGACTTCAATGGGTAAGAGCTGGCTGTGCCCTTATGTGGGGACACCTTTATGTGGGTTATGGGTGTCTCTGACTGGCTCTCACTTCTGTGTTTAGGTGCCTCGTGGATGGGCAACTGGATGATGCCACCTCAACATTTATATCCCCAAGACCCAGGCAAGATGTGCTTCAGTTTGCAGTAGATGCATTCAAGTTTGCAGGAGACTCCAGCAATCTGGTAAGTCCTTCCTAAAGCCCGAGAATTCCCTTGCCTAGACGGGAGTGATGGCCTCACTCAATCAAGGGAGTTAAAGTGGCTTTGTCTAGAATCACACTCCCAAGGCAACTGCCTCATAGCAACGTATGCATGAGGTCAGCCTGTATGGCTGCTGCTGGATCACGGCCCCCTGAGCCAAGGATCTTCCTTGGGGACCACTTCTGATACTGGTCAAGACAAGCCCTTCTGATGGAATTCAACAGCTGAGTCCTTAAGTGGCTTCAAGGAGCAGAGGGGCTTGAGCTGGCCTGGGGATTTGGTGGCCCTGTTGGAGACCAACTTCAGAGTGTATGAGAAAGCCATAAAGGCAAATGACAGCCTAACCCCTCTGCTCTGCCTGGCCTCCCCAGGTCTACATCACCTGCCACCTGAAGGTCTCCTTGGCTGACCAGGCTCCAGACCCTCTGAACAAGGCTTGCTCCTTCAACAAAGCCAGCAACCTGTGAGTAGCTGGCACAGCAGCTCGTTTGGTGGGGTTGGCCATCTGGGCGGGAGGGGTTTGATCTCCCCTAGGAGACCCCAAAGCACGTGAGGGATTCCTACCATAGGGTGGGCTGGTTACCAGGCTCTCTTCTAGGTGGGCTCCTGTGGAAGGCACCCAGGATGTCTGCTCCTGCTGTGAGATGAGGAGCTGTGGCTTGGCCAGGCACTCAAGAAGGCTCCACACTCCCCACCGATGGCAAGAAGGACGTGCCAGGAGAGACCTGTCCTCCCAGCTTGGTATGTCTCAGTGTGCCTCTTGATCTTTGTCACCAGCATGGAATCTTGCTCAGAGCTGGATGGCTGGAGCTGCCTCACTATCTGTTGGCTCCTCAGTGCTAATCCAAGACTGGGGAGAGCTCGCTTGGGTGCTCAAAGGTCCTCCCTTTCAGATCCCTCGGTGAAAGAAGCAGATGTTGTGGTTGGACCTCTCTTCATCCACAGCTGGCAGGATCACCCCGTTAGGAGGCTGCCTCCACAAGGTAGGGCAAACCCAGGGAATGGGGGGTGGCTTGTGTGGCAGGTCCCAACTCTGGCCATGACCACCTCCTTCCTTCTCCTTTCTAGATGCAGGTCACCTGTGGCTGGTATTGGGGCTGGCTGCAGTTGCTGGTTTGGTCATCCTGATCCTTGCTGTTCTAGGAGCTCTGACTGTCTGCCGCAAATCCAGCAACCCCCTTTAAGTCACCACTTGCAACTTTTTCAGTCTATCCAATGAAAAAAATCAATTGGAGGGATGTGAGAGGCTTGGTGGGGGGAGTGGAGAAGTCTTCCTGTAGACAGACAGATGGATCAAACCTTTGTGCTAACTTTGATTGTGCTTCTTTGCCTCCCTTAACCCACTTGGAGCAGTTCATTCTCTGAAGCCCTGTCCTCAGCAGAGCTTTGTACAGCCTCACACCCCCACAAACTGCTCCCAGAGCATCTGGTTGTGTCAAATCACCCAGATGCTGTTTCCTTTTTTCTAGAAGTGTGGAGTTGTTTAGCCTCCAAACATTTTACCTTTTTGTGGAGCTACTTCTGGTCTGCTCCGTGTCTGTAACTCCTTACTCGAGAATGGTTCAATAAAACTTGGCTCACTTTCCTCCTGCCTGAAGTGGTTTCTGGGAGGGAAATCAAACTCCTCTGGATGAGGATGGGAGCACCACTTGAGGGCCGGTGGGTTGGGCTCCTCCTGGCACAGACAGCAGCAGGAATTCCAGTCCCTGCCCCAAGGACTGTTTACACATAGTTCTATGTAACAAGCCTTGGATGAAATGTATAAACAGTCCTTGGGGCAGGGACTGGAATTTCTGCCCCCACTCCCCCCTTTCAGAAAGGGGCTTTCTGACATGCCTGGGTCACATTTGCTCGGTTTTTTTTTTCCTCATTATGCTGTGAAATTTGGGCTCTTCCTCTCAGCAGAGCAGCCATAAGGGCAAGATGTTCATGCTCCAAACCAACGATATGTAGCTCTCCACTAGCTGGAAGAGGTTCTCACTTTAGGCAGCAGTGGGAAATGGGCCAGCTGAGCATCTTGAGATGCAGTGTTTGTTGTCAGAGCAAATTCAGATGGCTGGATTCAGGGAAAATTGAGACCTGGGAGAGGCTGGGGCTGGCTTGCAGCATGGCCACCTCTTGAGCTGGTTTTGCAGAGGGCATGAAGACTTCTGCAACCTCCTAGCCTGCTCTCCTCAGGGAGCTTGGGCAGCTCTCTTGGCTGTGAGGGACAGAGGACAGTGGTGTATTGCACAACCTGGCACGTCTTTAGGTGTCTTCCAGCACCCTGGAAACCCTCAGCTAGACATCCTTTGATAGATGTCATCTTGTGCCAGTATCTCTTTGGTACAACATGCCAAGGTGGACTTGAGACTTTGGGCCACCTAAACCCTAGTCCCATCCCTTTCCTTGGCTGCTTATGAATTAAAAAGCAAATCAGCCCTCTCTCAAAATTGCAAGATTAGTTGTGGGTTAGATGAGGGAGCTGCACTGACTTTGTGTTGGGGTTCTCAGTATGATGTCTTTCCTCTGACTCTTATTGGAGGGGTTTGGTCCTTGTCTTGCAGAAAAGTGGGAGGTAGAAGCCTTTAGGAGTAGCTGGGAGAAGTCTCCAACACCTCCCTGAGAGCTGTGAGCTGTCTGCTTTCTTTTGTCAGAAGGGAGAGGAGAAGGGCATGGAAACATGGGTGGGGGTGATCTTAGAAGACCTCCAGTCCAACACCAGGCTGGCAATGTCTATAGGTGAAGATTCCTCCTCCTGGAGGAGAAATAGTTCCTCACCCAACCTGAATCTCCCAGACCATGAGTTGTGGGTGCTGATGCATTAAATTGTCACATAACCAATTCCTTCTTGATCAGCATCTCTAGATGTTCCACGCCCTGATCATCCTTTGGCACATGTTCTCTGAGCAGGGACTATCTCCCTGACTTGCTGGGACACATAGAGAAGCCTTTTAAATGCAAACCCTTCTCTGTGCCACCCAGCACAGCTTCCCTGCAGCCAGTTAACAAAAATACCTCAGCTGGCTCCAGCAAGAAAGACAAATATTGGCCAAATCTGGTCTACAAGAAAACTGGGGCTGGGGAAATGCTCTTTGGCTTTCCAGAGCAGCCATCCCACTCCAGCCACTCCAATCTCTTTCCAGGCTCTGGGGAGGCTCAACAGCAGCATTAACCTCACTGGCTGGTGAGATTTTTGTTTTAAGGAAAAAGGAGATGTGCTTTAAAGTCCCCCTTTATACAATAGGGGAAAACCACTGGGATTTGCACTTGTCCACTGCATGGGGATTTTCTGGCCTCTGCCTCCTCTGAAAAAATGAGCTTACGTTCTTTCCCAACTGTGCTGGTCCTTGCAGCCAAGGCCCTGGCTGATGCTCTCCCTGCAGTGATGCTCTCCCAGACGCTTATTTATTGATTCAGCATCGCCTGCTGCTGCTATCGCCCTGCACGGGGCTCAGCCTGCTGGAATCCCTGGCATTTCTGTGCAAGTGCCAGGCTCAAGGTATTTTAAACACACAGAAGAAATCCTGGGCCTGCTGACAGCAGCAGGGCTGGGGCATCAGCTCCTGAGGGAAAGGCAGAAGGTTTTATGCTGGCCCACAAAGCTTCACACAGGTGGTTTAGAGGAATGTTGGGTCAGGTACAAGCCTCAAACCCAGTGGGATTTCTGCTAGGAGTGGGCTGGCTGATATCTGCTCCCAAAACTTTCTGTTTCTTCTCATTTTCCCAGAAATGGCTCAGCTGCTCCAGCTCAGACATCCCAAGGGGAGGCTTTTTACTGTCTCTAAGGCTTGCCAGGGACATCCCAAAAAATGGAGGGGATTTTGGAGGGTGAAACAGAGCATCCCTCTTTGCAGAGCCAACAGGATGCTTGCAGAGCCCAGGCAGGGAAAAAGAGTTAAAGATGCTCAAAAGAAAGGACAGAAACATGTCCCTTGAGGGTTGAAAACATACAAAGTTTATTTTTAAGCAGCTTTCCCCGTTTTCCAGCTGTGAGGAGCTGGGCAATGCTGGGTGGATGGGATACAAGCCCAGTGCTTGGGCTGGAGCTGAGAGCACGTGGGCTCCCAGCCTCACCAGCACATCAGCATCCGAGTGGAAAAAAGTCCCTGTGGGTAGAGGGCGGGGATGGGACCCACAGAGGGTCTGGGAAGCACCCGGATTGGGACCCTGGACCCTGCTCTCCCCACTCCTGTCACCTCCTCAGCAGCCTTGAAAAGCCCCCTTATCATCTTATAACCTAAACAAGTCACTTTGTACCAGTCTCCCTGGCTCCAGCTTCTGCTGAGTTTTATAAACATCTTCCCCAAAGAGGCTGACGAGGATGTTTTCTCTTGCCTTGGGCAGCCCGGGAACAGGGGGTCCCAGCACCCCGGAAATGACTCGTTCGTGCCTCCCCTCTCCCCGTGCCCTCGAGGGTTGGCCTTTGGGTGCCATTGGTCTCCAAACGGGAGCCCAGGGGCGGATAGTTTCTTGGGGGATATAAAGGCTGGAGAAGCAGCCCTGGCTCTCTGCGTCGGGGCTTCCTGGAAGAAGGAGGGATGGGACCTGAAAGCGGCTTGATCCTCGCTCTTCTCTCCTGGGCAGTGGGTGAGGTGGCTGCCTACCCACCCTGGGATTTCTCCTGGAGTGACCCAGCAAGTCGGGGTGCCCAGGCAGACCTCCACGGCTGGTCTTCATGGATGGAGGACCCCCACTCTCGAGCCATCTCTAGCCAGCACCCGGTGGCGGTGCAGTGCCAAGAGGCTCAGCTGGTGGTGACAGTGTACAGGGACCTCTTCGGCACCGGCCGCCTGGTCAACGCAGCCGACCTGACGCTGGGACCGGCGGCGTGCAAGCATTCCTCACTGAACCCTGCCCACAACACCGTCATCTTCACTGCCGGCCTCCACGAGTGCGGCAGCGTTGTGCAGGTAAGATCTTCTCCCCACGGTGCCTCCCCCAGTCCCAGGATCCCTCCTGGCATCCCCTCCCCAGAGTAGCTCCAGGCTGCAGGGCCAGCCACTGGGCATCCCTCGTGGTGCCGGGCAGCTCTGGGTGCTGGATGCAGAGCACCATTGAGGAACACCCTAGGGAAAGGATGAGAGCATATTTCCCCTAAACTAGAGCATTTTTCCCTAAAGCTGCTTTGCCCTTTCAGCTGGAGACACACCAATGGTGCGTCTCCCACATGAGACCCATTTTGCTCATGTTTTGGCCCATTAGGAAGTTTAACTTGCTGGGGACAGAGCAGGGCTCCTTCTCCATCCCTTTTCCCTGGCTTTTCCCCCTTTTCCCAGCATTTCCCAGTTGGGAAAGGGTGGCTCTGTGGCTCAGTGGTGGTGGGTTGGCCTCTCTGCCAGCTTCTCACCACTTTTCTGCCCAGATCACACCAGATTCCCTCATCTACCGCACGCTCCTCAACTATGACCCCAGTCCTGCCAGCAACCCCGTCATCATCCGCAGCAACCCTGCCGTCATCCCCATTGAGTGCCACTACCCCAGGTAAAGCCTCCCCATCCTCACGCCCCCCCAGCCCGGTCCCCAGGGACCAGTAAGGGGCCGTATCCTCATGCACGGTGGTCCTTGCCCAGGAGGGAGAACGTCAGCAGCAACGCCATCCAGCCCACTTGGTCTCCCTTCAGCTCCGCACTGTCAGCAGAGGAGAGGCTGGTGTTCTCCCTGCGCCTCATGAACGGTAGGTAGGAAGCCATCCTGACCTGTGGACAGGGATTTTCCACCCTTTTCCCAGTTGGCACTGCACTGGGGAAGCCAACCCACCCCGTGGCAAACACCAGCACTCCTGCTTTTTGGCTCTGGTCCCACGGGAATTGGGGGGTGGCTGGAGCCATCCCCTCTTTGTCACTCTCTTGCAGAGGACTGGAGTGCCGAGAGACCCTTCACTGGTTTCCAACTGGGCGACATCCTCAATATCCAAGCAGAGGTGGGCACCGAGAGCCATGTCCCACTGCGGTTGTTCGTGGACAGCTGCGTGGCTGCCCTGAGCCCCGGCACCGATTCCTCACCCCACTATGCCATCATCGACTTCAATGGGTGAGCACTGGGAACCCACTGGCAGTGGTGGTGGGGTGGGGGGCGCGCCTGCCGGGATGCTGACCCCCATCCCATCCCAGGTGCCTGGTTGATGGGAGATCGGACGACACCAGCTCTGCCTTCATCACCCCCCGGCCCCGAGAGGACATGCTGCGCTTCAAGATCGATGTGTTCAGGTTCGCAGGGGACTCCAGGAACCTGGTAAGGCCACGTGTCCCCCCCTGTCAGCCCCAAACCAAGCCAATGTCCCCCACCATCAGGTCCCCTCCTCTCTCCCTTGTCCTCCCCACAGATCTACATCACTTGCCACCTGAAGGTGACCCCAGCGGACCAAGTCCCGGACCCCTTGAACAAGGCTTGCTCCTTCAACAAAGCCAGAAACACGTGAGTAGCCACCACAATGGGACGGGATGGGACGCATCTGAGCTGGTCCCCACCAGCATCCCACAGCCCTGCGGATGCATCATGGACCCAGGCTCGGGGGACATGAATGCCTTGGAAGGGGCTCCAGTGACACCGTTCCCACCCTGCTGCAGCTGGGCACCTGTGGAAGGCACCCGGGACATCTGCAGCTGCTGCGAGACGGGCAACTGTGAATCCCCTGTGCTCTCCCAGAGGCTCAACCCCTTGGACCGATGGCCTGGCCGCCGCTTCCGCCGCCACGACGCCAACGGTAAGGTCCCCACAGGGACAGAGGGGACACCCCAGGGCTGTGGGATGACCCCATCTCATCGCTCCTTTGTCCCCAGGGAAAGAGGCTGAAGCTGACGTGGTCATCGGCCCCGTGCTCCTCTCGAGGGACCTGGAAACTGCGGGAGAGCGGCAGGAGGAAGGTCAAGGTGAGTCCCCGCTGGCTGTCCCCCTGTGGCATGGCCCTGGTGACAAGCATAACGGCCTCCTTTGATTTTGCAGGTGGGGTGACGGTGATGCCCGGTGTGGTGATGGGGTTGCTCTGCGTGGTGGCCAGCATGGTGCTGGCCAGCGTGGGGCTGGCTGTGGCCGTGGGACGCAGAAGATGCACCCGTGCCTCGGTGTGAGCGCGGGGCAAGAGCCGAATAAAGCCTGGAAAGGACAAACCGCCTCCATGTGCTCCTTCTGCGATGGCACCTTGGGGACAGGCCCGGGCTGGGGACTCCGCCAGGGAGGGGAGTATCCGTCCCCCAGAAGGTGTGGGAGCCGGAGCCACTCAGCTCCCCAGGGTGTCCCCTACACCTCCGGTCGGGCCTCAGCCTTCCCTGGGAATGTTTTGGGAGCTGCCGCGATCCCGGGTGACTATTCCCTCGCCCTGAGGAACCCCAGCTCTGCCCCCGGCCTCCATCCACTGCTCCTGGAGGGGGGGGGGGCAAACAGGGGGTGGGGGCTCCTGCTCAGCCCAGGTTCTGTAGGGGGCGCGTTTGGGGGCACCCCTGGAAGGGAACAAGAGACACTCGGCACCAGGCGGGGACCAGGGGAGGGACCACCCCGCCCATCACTCTTCTCCCCGCCTATTTAGGCCCCTCCCGTCCTGTTCCCGCTGTCGTGGCGGCTTCGCTTCCCCCAGTCCCTCCTCCCTCCCGTCCTTCCCCCAGCC
>VYZX01023809.1:0-18959 GCA_013401335.1 Brachypteracias leptosomus | reverse complement strand
CCTGCCCACAGCGGCTTGGCCGGGTCGGAGCCTGGGGCCAGAGCCACGGCTGGGTCGGGGCCTGCGGCTGGAGCTGCCGGTGTGGGGCCTGGGGCCAGAGACGCTTCCAGGGCTCTTAAAGTGACCGCAGCTTTTAAAGCGGCCACATCCCCGCGCAGAGCCCTAACAGACAGATACACGAACAGCAGCATCGAGAACGCATTCAGGCACAGANTGGAAATGGAATAGCTGCTCTACCTGTCCCTCCCCTTCCCCAAACCTTAAACCACAACACTGATGTTCAGAGTAAACCTCTAGTGTTTCAGCTTGTGTCGATTGTCTCTGATCCTGTCACTGGGTACCTCTGAAAAGAGCCTGGCTCCATCTTCTTTACATCTTGCTTTCAGGTGTTTATATACATTGATAAGATCCCCTCTGAGACTTCTCATAGCTGCATAGTCTCTGCTGTCTCAGCCTTTTTTCATAGGAGAGGCGCTCCAGTCCCTTAACCTTAATCTTAGTGGCCCTTTGCTATACTCTTTCAGTAGCTTCCTATCTTCCTTGTATTGAGGAGCCCAGAACTGCACACAGTACTCCAGATGCGGACTCACCAATGCTGAGCAGAGGGGAAGGATTACCTCCCTCAGTTTACTCCTAATGAAGCCTAGGATACCATTAGCCACCTTTGTCACACTTTGTCCCTCTTCTAACAGTCCAAAAGAAGATCCATCCCACAGTTGCAACAGGCCGTATGGATTTGCACTCTTTGGGCCATTTCTCTGTGAGAGTAGGGATAGAATGGAAACCTCAGTTAATCCCATTTTGATAAAAGTACATCTATTTGTTTTCAGCAAAAATACAGTATTTGAGTTTTCTTGTCTATAGATTCAGATTCAGGTAGTACAGTGATACCAAGGACCTGATTGGATAGACAGATAGATTATATTATCTCTTTCTGAAAATATCATTTAAGCGAATTTGAGAAAAACACTGGCTGTCATGGAGGCAAAAGTAAAATCTCTTAATTTGTACATAAATCACAGAATCACAGAATGTTAGGGATTGGAAGGGACCTCAAAAGATCATCTAGTCCAATCTCCCCGCTGGACCAGGTCACCAAGACAAAGTTGCACAGGAAAATGTCCAGACAGGCGAGACTCCACTACCTCCCTGGGCAGCCTGTTCCAGTGCTCTGTCACCCTCACTGTGAAGAAATAATTTCAAGTATGTCTGTATCTTTAGTGGAAATAGGCCTTTGGTAACTATTGAATTTGGTATTAAAAATAGAAAAAGGAATGCCAGAGACCTATTTGCTTTGGCTACTAGAGCTACTTATTCTTTTTAGTGATTTGATTCTTGTTGTCTAGCATGAGCAGCCTGGCTCCTCTGCTATTTCCATACAAAGAGGCTAATTTTGAATCACATTACCTCTTGAGAAGAACTGAGCATACTAAGGGGGCAATCACTTTGAAAAAACAGGTTTGAAAATGGGGAAAGTGGACAGGCAGAATTGATTTGTGCAACCCTCCTCTCTTGCTGTACCTGATTGATCTGCTTCATAAACTTGTGAAAGGAGAGTTGGACTGCATCTGTTTAGCATGTCTCAGAATGGTGGCAGATCCAACATGACCCAACTGCCAGATAAATTGGAATGCTTCTCTGTTGCATCTCAGGAGTTTAATGTGTCCTGGACTTAGGCATTACTGTACATGAACACTGGGCTTTCTGGACATCTGGAACTCTAAACTACTGTGCACACAGATGCCCAACACTGGGTGACTGCCCAAAGCCATGGAATGGAAAATGGTAGAATTGGAAAGTGTACAATGAGACTGAAGAATATAGTATTTATTACTTATATCTCCAGAAGTAGTTTTCATTAGTAGTTTTGCTCTGGGTTTTCCAATGTTTTTCACTGAGACATAACTGATATACACTGAGTATGTAACTGTGGTATTTTCTATCCAACATTGAAAGTTCACAAATTTTCAGATCTTTCTAATTTTTGGAATGTGGCACCTGACCATTTTTCCACTGGCTAAAGCCAGAAGGTTTGTATTTGGGTCAGCGTTTTCCTCATTTCAAAGGACCTAAGTTGTAGATGTTCTAGAATTAGCCACTTTTTACTCTCAGAGTCCTTTAGAGATTTGTTCCTTACTAGGTCTAACGAGCAGCCTTGGGATTAATTAACATCTGTAGAATCATTCCAGGAATAAAATAAATGGTTGGGCTGTGGCTGTGACTTAAAATAGTCTCCAAATGTGGTATCTGCAAAGTATTTATGAGAAGACAGCAACATATAACATTAACTTTGCTCTCTGCAGAAGAAATATAAAAGGAAGGAAGGAGTCAATTCTATTACTACCCTCGTTAGTTACTGAAAAACCAAGCTATTCATTCTAAGTGTTTTGCCGTTCATAAAACTCTGCACACAAAGGGATAGATTTGAAGCTTAAATGTTGTGCCTTCAAGTCAAAGTCAACCCTTTCACACAGGAAGAGTGTGGGTTTCCATCAGCATATTCCAAACAAAACAACTGATATGAAATCTTGTTGCAGTGATTTTCACCATGAGGTTGGTCAAGCACCCTCCAGCCTCCCAAGGAGGTCACGAAATCTCAACCTTTGGAGCAGACACGACTACAAAAAGTACTGAGGAACCCAATATAATTTCAAAACTAGCCTTGCTTTGAGCAGGAGGTTGAATTACATGACCTCGTAAATTTTCTTTCCACATAATATTTTTCCTAATTCTGTAACATCAAACTTGAACTCCAATTCCTAAAAAAGTACAGATAAAATAAATGTATATGTAAAAAAACTGTGATATTGCCAACAAAGATAACTAAAGTAATTACTATATTCACAATACTACATAGCAAAACACAAAATTGCCTGCTCCAAATTGTCAAACCTAAGAAAAAAATACATTTTACCTAAGAAAAAAATACATTGAAAATCTATCACATATTTCTCTCACACGATGTTTTCTCATTCTCCCTCAGTATGCAACAAAATTCAATCCAGTCACTTTTGACAGCAACCTTTAAGGTGGTGATTCTTTTGAGGAATTAACTTTGAAAAAATAATTTAATTCTCCACACATCTTGGCTTCAAGCATTTGTCATCATTTAGTAAAGTAGTTGAAATGTTACCAGAGGATGGAAACCCTAAGAGGCTGAATGAATGCTAGATTTGCTTTGAGTCTGTGCTTATCCCATGATATACAGAACTGTAGATATTTTTTAGTCTCCATAGCTATATTCAACATTTATCCATTAATATAAGAACAACTCAATTAGTGGCACTGTAGGGATCAGAGCATAACCCTACCATCCACAATTTAATAGCCACCATACATCATCAAGATATAATTCCCAGGCTGAGTAGGATGTAAATGGCAGTAGCCCACAGATCTGGTTTTTTAAAACTTGAAATTTTTGTGGCTTAATACTCTTTCCCAAGTCCACTTGTATTGTGAATCATGTAATTTTTCCTGTATTTCATACCTGGCATCCTGTAGATTAATGTTGCTGACTGTTGTGTGGTTACATTAGTTGATTTCTTGATACATCATTAACATGAAAGGGAATTATTTGCCAACTAAAATTTCTTTGCATTATCGGAGCTTCATTATCCCAGAAAAGTAATGGTTTGAGATTTAGAATGCTCTGTGCTTTGTGCTCTCAGTGGTTTTCAACACTATTACTTGCCCTGTTGTCTTATGTTTATTTCAGAGAAGGTTGCTGGCAACTTACTGAAGTTTAAGATCAAGTAATGTTATTATTTAATCCCTCCAATCTGGAATCTATAATTAAATTCTTTGGTTTTTCTTTATTTCAGAAGAAAATTTAGAATATGCTCCATTATATACTGGAAATACAGGACTTCCTATGTTCATTCAGAAGCCTAGGCTAGCAAATGCAATCCTGCTTAGGGTTGATGTCAAACATGATGATCAGTTCATATGCAACTGAATAATTTGGGAACGGAAGACTTACCCCATACATCCTAACTGAGGTCTACTCAATGCGTCATGTACAGGTTTGGGCTGAGCAGAAAGGAGAAACAACAGTTAAATTTCAAACTTCTGTTTGAGCTTTTTGCTCACCTTGCAACAGATGATTTGAACACCAGTGTTGTAGAGATGTAAAATTTGTGGGGGAGATGTAAAAACATTAATAGGCAAGTTCAGATGTATTGCATACATCTCTACCTGACTGTAAAATCTCATTTTGACAAAAGACTTTCAAAATGGGAAGGGAAGCTTGCTGGGGAAAAAGAAGGGATACTAACAGACTAAATCTTGATTTTGAATATCGCAGTCTTCAGTATATCCTGGGTCCACAACCCTTCAATGTTTCCATTAATGACAGGAATGACAGAAGTGAGAGTAAACTTATTACATTTGCAGATGATATGAAGCTGTGAGGGATTGAAAGTACATTGGAACATGATTTGGAAATCAAAGGAACCTTGCAAAATGATCCAAAATGTAAAATATTAGTTTATGAAGAATTACAACATTCTAAATTTATTAGATATAGTTAGCTGCACAATATGAGATGGAAACAAATGACAGGAAAGGAATTATATAGAAAAGTGTTCTGAAGACTATACTAAACATGAATCAATGAGTTCACATGCAAGCAACAAATAATCTAAAAGAAAAGAAAACTAATTCCCTCAGACTATGTACACAGCAATATTGCATGTGGGACAAAGCAAATACTTCTGCCGTTCTATTGCTTTTGTTATTCAACACTATTAAAGATCTTTAAAAAAACCCCAAAACATAAAAATCAACTGGAGTTTTCCCTTCACATGGTTATCATAGGAACTGGGAAATGTCCAAAGACCATGACATGTGAAGAAAGAGTGAACAAATTGATTAAGAAAAAAAAGAGATTGATGTAAGAGTATTTTGAAAGTATTAAAAAGTTAAAATGTTGCTATAAAAGTAGAGACAAAATTTTTCTTGTTCACTATGAATAGGGTATGAAGTATAGGGGAAGATAAGTTCTTTTCTCAAAAAGAACACTGTGACAATAACAGGACAGATAGCTAAGCATAGAAACTAAAAGAAGCTAACAAACCTCCATTGTTGAAGGCTTTTCATAAAAAAATGCCTAGAATGGCTTAAATGTGGCTAAATCACTGCTATTATTAAAGTCCAGAACTGAGTTTTCATTACGAGCTTTGAAAATAGCTATAGATTCTGATTTCTCCATCAAATTCCTTTGGTTAGACTCCAACAATAAGGGTGGTATTTTTTCTTTTCCACCCAGTTTTTGCCTTTTAGTTTTCATTTCTGCTTCTGCACTGGAAGGTTTGGCTTGGAGTAGAATCATAAGTGCTAATAAATCCCAGAAAAAGTAATTACAGGTGACTTTCATATAATATCAAACTTGACCAGAATAAGTTACAAATTCTGCAATACTGATTTTGCTACACATTGATGTTTCATGGGATATAATATTTTTCTCATTTGTGTTACTTAAATTTGAGTAATAAGATATTGTCTGGAAAAACATTTGTATTTATAATTTTTTCATTTCATTGTTTTGCACTTTTTTTTAAAAAAAACCCAACAAACCAAAAACCAAGAAGAATAAGTGAAAAACTACCTGTCAGCCAAGACATTTGTGGGCAGAAATCCCTCTTTGCATTCACAGCTTTATCCACAGTTTTCATTCTTAGTGTCCTTTAATTATGTCTAAGGCTTTACTCTACAGGAAAGGTCTGTGACTTGGTATGTTGTTGTTAAATGTGCAATGAATATCTAATGCTTGAAAATTATGTTTTGTAAATGCTTAATAATTATATATTACCTTCACCAAATGGGTTCCAAAATATACCCTAAAGGTGTTGCTATGAATGATGTGAGTTATTACAGCATACCTAAAGCATGGTATGCAAATTGAGGATTGAAAAATCATGGAACAAGTGCATACATAACTACAAGGCAACAGAAAACACGGGAAATGCAAAGCATAGGAAGTCAGGCATGAAATCTTAGCCTCATTGGAGAAAATTGCAAAACTAAAACTAATTTCAGGAGGGATCAGGTTTGTACTCCAAGCACAGACAGAAAAAAGAATGCTTTCCAGCTCCTCAAAGCCATTTGTGTAGGTGATGTCATTTGTGCAGGTGATGCCATTTATGCACAGTGCCAACTATTTTTTCCATATTAAAACTAATGATCCATAATTGCTTCTGGAGTGGCAGACCATAATATGGATTGTAGGGAGCAAATGTGAAAATGACTGCTTGAGATTTGTGTCCAAATTTCTCAGATAGTATTTATCTGGACTTGGTAAGACTCAAAATACCTCAAGTGTTAAGACATGGGGGTTTTTTGTACTCCTGTATGTTTGAGCAGTTTATTTAATGGCTCAAGGAGTTACTTCTGACTGCATCTATGCAGCAGAACTTGAGAGCTCTTCCAGTCTGCAGGAGCTATGCATGTTCCTTTGAAGTGTCCTAATTCCCTGCCAAAGCGACACCCCAGCATGTACTGTACTCTGTCTGTTGCATGATGGCAACCATTGACCCAGACGTATGGGTCAGGAAAGAGCTATTGCACTTTCTGGCCAGGTCCCAGTCTGGATTATCAAGACACATTTTAAAGCTGAAATAAGACTACTCAGCCCCAAATTACACAGAATATGCTAAGAGATTTCCTGGGATTCATTTATGATTTTCTTCTTCTTAAAAATTCTTTTCCCAAGCTAGATATTCCAGAATTTTTGTAGTATGCCTCAGACAAATCTTCATGTATTTTGATGCCAGTTGTCCTCTTTCCAGCAGAGAACTTATTACCTGGTTCAGTTTTCACCATTATTATCTTATTTGTTATATTAACTGGAAAATCATCCTCTGAGTCTACAAATTATAACAATAACACTAATAAAATAATTATAACAATAATAATGGTAGCAATTCTAATCCTCCAGTCTATTTAAATGAGCCTGACTATGGCCTATGAACAACCTAGGGAGGAAAAATATGCATCTTTTAAATCCTTTAATTATACTACTTTCATACATGAAATAATATTTATTGTTGTGATTATTTAATCAAAATGCACAAATGTAATTTTTCTATCATAAAAGACCCACAGAGCACTAAACTGTTCAAATACCTTTGTTCTTAGTTTCACAATTATTCTGAATCAAGACACAGGAAACAAACATTTATTACTTTTTAAGGGATAATTGCTACCAAATAATTTATGGCTGCAAAATACTACATATAGCAGAGAGACTATGGCTAGTTATAACTTAGTGAATTAAAATTAAACCTGTGTGCTGAGCACCTTGCATAAGATTAATTGGATAATATCAGGCTGTTCATGTTACGAAGATCAAATGCAAGGAGAAAATATACACACTTCATGTATGCTATCAATGTAACCTCAACTCAGCAGTTGCTGATTATTTATTGTGTGTGTAAACAGATGCACCTAATTCTCTTGTGAGAGCTATTCAGGGAGACAGAGAGTAAAAAGAAAATTCCCACTATGCATAGCTGAGAAGATAAAAGGTATATCTTATAAAATGCTGATTAACTTTGGCTCCTTTTGACTTCAGTGATTACTCAGCACCAAGCAGGTAAGAACATGGGTACAAAAAAATTATTCTGCCAATTTCCCCACCCTTTTTCTATAAAATGTGTTGTACTACAGCAGCTTAGAACATGAAGTGCCATCAATTTCTTTAAATTAAATAAAATAAGAAAGCCTTCCTTTTATCTCAGGGCCACATTCTTATTGCAGGTTTGCTTGTAAGTTCTACTTTCTAGCATACATTGAAAAGGGTTGATTATAAGCGATTTGGTAAAATTTATTGCAAGAAATTTGTAGTCAATGTGAATTTGTTTCTTGTTATCAAGACATTTATAATTTTATGTCATCATAAATTCTGAATACACTTCAGTGCTCTAGCAGTCCCTTTTCAAAAGGAATAAAGTTATTCTTTAAAAATAAAAGACTGACAGGAACTACCAAACTCAACAGCTAAATTCTGCTGTCAATTACACTCTTGAATAGTATCATCCTCAAAGGTAATATTGATATAATAAAATCAGAAGGTGGTCTATATAAGATTTAACCCAAACTTTTAAAGTCCAATTTAAGGCACTCAAAAAAAAATTTTATTGACTTCAGTAGTGAATCCCATGGGCAAGATTCTTCCTATAACTACACATCACCATATATTTGATGTAAATTCTTCTAATAATGATTTAGTGGATCTATCCCGGTTTATCTTAAGTTGGAATGTGCCTATTGATCTTTGGTGTCAGGGTTCAACAGAATTAGAAAAGACTAAGGGAATGTAAAGTTCCACCACAGATATGTGGAAAATAAGTAAGTACAATGTGTTTAGTAAATGCAAGCCTTTGGTAATTATGATTCCACAAAAGCAACATTCACAGTGTCTAAAATGTTTGCAAGCAACACAGATTAGAGGGTTACTTTGTTCAGATAGGAGGAGCAACATTTAAGGAATAGTATGCTTTTAAGTAATAAGAAGTGTTCTTTTCAAAAAAAAAAAAAAAGGGGGGGGGGAATTAACATTAAAATCTTTTACAAGGTACAAAAATGAAACTGTTTTGCTTCTGACATGAAAATTTGTTATATCAATATGACTGGTTGAATTTTAAATTAAAATGAAAATACTTTAGCCATTAGTTTTTACTTTACTTGCCAGAGTAGATTTCTTCTATTTTGGCAAGAACAGGTATCCACTGTTGACATAGGTTATGCCTTCAGAAACAATATAAATTCTTAGATTTCTGACAGCTGTGGTCACTCTGTGGTTTTAACATGATAACTGAATGGTGTTGTATAACAGTCACCAAATCATACGTTGCTAACCACTCATTTATGAACAGGCTTCTTTTAATTAACACATTAACTATCCAGTACATGCTCTGTAAAATTCTATAATTACCTGACATAATTTCCTCCCTTTCCCCACAAGTTTTATAAGACAGGTTTTTTTATTTTGTTCAGAAATCCTGTGTTACCTCACTGGAAATGGTCTTCAAAGCCCATACCTTAGTATAAATAAGAGGAACAAGATAAGCACAGGTGTCATTTAAATATTATTTATTAATCCTTCTGTACATTGAAGTTTATATATATATATATATATGGCATTAGTTATTATTTATATGCATTATATGCAGTAAAGCATTTGAAATATTTAATCTTGCAGAAAAATGGTTAAATTATGCATTATATAGAGTGTTCTTTTTAAGGAATTAGTCCTAGCAACGTACAAATGGTACTCCTGGGAACTCTACCTATCATACGGGAAAGGAGACAAAAAAAGTAGCATTATGAAATTAAACAAACATGAATTAAACCTGAAACCTACTTCACAATAATCACTGCTCTTGGCACTAATAGGAATGGGTTTTCTGTGAATCCCATTTTATTAGGGAGTGTGAAAAGAAGCTCAATCTCCATTCTGATTGCTTTACTCTGACAAGCCTATTCAGCATTTAATTCATTAATTTTCATTAGTGCCTTTGTAAATAGTTTATGGCATTCTGGCCATGAGCCAGGTTGTTTTGCTCAATCAGCAGGTTGTTAATATAAGACTGTTTTCTTTTCCCTATGGCATAATACAGAGAAGAAGCTATTTGGATAATCTATCAATTCAATTTTAATAGTCAGACTTTTATGACTGGAATTTACAAGCTAATCAGAGCCTTTAATTTCCATTTTTTCCTAGCTGTATCTAACAAACATGATAATACTTTGGCCCATCTTCGGGAGTAGAAGATAAGAGTGTACGGGAAGCTTGGGGTAATAATTATGTCCCAGTGTCCAATGTGATCAAGCTGTTTGCTGTGCATATAGATAAATCTAAATGCTTCAGATCACCAAGGAATTTCTTATGGGAGACAGCACATCTATCAACTGAACCACAAGACTTTAACAAAGCTACTAGTCAGGTTTTAAAAATGATTTTGCCAAAGTATCTAATGCAACTCCATGCCTATAGCAACAGCTGCCCCAAAATTCAGATTCATAACCATAAGATTAATTAATTGTAGTGGATGGGGTGGGAGTTTCTGACTTCATATTGTTAAAAAGAATACACAAAAAACACAACAAGTTTTTGTTTTCTCTATTTCAAAAGGAAACTTACAGACTCTGTGGAGGTGTAGAAGTTTGACAGAGCATTGAGAAGAGTGGGAGAATTAACCACTGTGGAGGTCTGGGAGTTCCCATGGCCTAGGAATCTCAAGCAGAATATAGCTCAGCTATGTCAAAAACAAGGTGACAGGGGAAACCTGACCAAATATTACACTTCCTCTCATTTGTCTCTATCTTCTTTAATATGAAGGTAATTATTACAAATAATACATAACAAATCATTGTATGGATGATTTCTACATTCAAGGATGATGATGTGATCCAGGGTAATGTGTGAGCAGCAGGTAGATCAACAAAAAATTGATTAAGAGAGAAATTAAGGCACAATATTTTTATAGAGAAAAAAATGTCTTTGTAAGTGTCATATTAACTACCTTAAAAGTGAATCACAGTAAAGCTATCACAATTTTTTCCAGATCAAATTCCTAATTATGCAGGTAAACAGAACTTAACTTTATTACAGATATGTTAAAGTAGAATAGAACTTATTTAAATATTTCAAATATGTTTTACAAGATTCAGGTATCTAGCCATCGGATTCTTTTCACTATTAAAACTGTACATATCATGGCTTTTTTATATTGTCTTACCTGTAGACAATTCCTTTATATTCTCTTTTTAGAAATATTTTATTGTGAATTTTAAAAATGGTTCTCCATTTTTCAAAATTGTTTTTTCTTCCGTCTTGCTAACATGCAAGTTCATGATCATTCTGATGTTTTTCAGGTACAAGGTATATAGCTATATAAAAAAATAAGTGTATACCTGATTATAAATTCTTGATCTACCACAATATTTCTAACAGAAGGTACTGTATATAAAGCCAAGTTCATGTAATGCACTGGTTTTATTTATAATACTAAACTTAAATATTTTGCTTCCAGAGTTTATCCTGACCTTTTCTCAATGGATTTATATCAAAACAAATTGTATCAATCATCATCCACTACATTTGTATGACAAGATGTAGATAAAGCTCCAGAAAGTAAACTAGATACCTGTTAAGTACACAATTAGAGAAGCTTTGTACAAAATACGCCAAATAATAAATTATCTTTTTCTTGTAGTGAAAAAAGAAAACAGGTATTACCATTTCAGGTATTACCATACCAGGAAAAGTGAACTTTTGCTTAATGTACCATATGTCATTACCTTAATTCACACATTCCCAGAAAGACAGTGTGTGCCTGTATACATATCTATACACAGAAATGCATTCCTGTCAAGAGGTACTGAAATCTCCACCAACTTTAAACTATTTTAATAGCTGCAATAATTTCTAGCTGAAGACTTTACTACATTTACATTCCTCTCTTATTTCTGTCCCATAGGAAACAAAATGGCCTCATGGCTGCAGAAGAGAACCAGACATGAACAAAAACAAAGAGGATTGAACATTTCAAAGGAACATGATCTTAGGAGAAAGCACTATGCAGACAAAATGCCATGCCTATTCCCTGTCAGTTGAAAAAAAATTATTCTACATGAGTCATTTCAATTTGTCACAACATCTCTCAAACTCTGCTTTCACTGACATCATAAATTCATGTTGGCTCCATAGCAATCAGCTCTTCAATGCTGCTGGTCTAGTAATGCGTCACAGGGAAGTCAGATGCACACCTTCATTGCTACAAGGACAGCTTGACCCTGCTCTGCATATTCACTTACATAATTTACAGAATCTGAAGACCATCAGCTAAAACTAGAGAATTCTACCAGTTCTAAGTTCTCTAACTCTTGTGTTATTGTTTTTTGTAATGTTCATATTGTGTATCTCCAGAAAAAAATCTCCTTGCTCTTGAAGAGATTTTGCAGGGTTTATGTGCCTTGTCATCATTATTAGTTTGCCAATCAATAGTCATGAGTCATAGTTCAGAAAGCAGCAGAATTACAGACAGAAACTCTTCCTGAAAAACTGTAAGAGGAGCACTCATTTTTTCAGGGGTGCATTTTTTCAGGGAGGACACTGACCAGGTGATCACAGTCAGAGAAAGGTCTCTTATGGCTGCATCTTACAGGTCTTCTCTCAGCTAGCAGAAACTGTTCAACTATTTCTAATTAACGCAAAAGTGCTAAGAGCTAGTGAAGATTAGTACTTAACAGAAAAGGGTTTGTACATTTGGTTTGGAAGGTTCTGTCATAGGCTTAACATATCAAAGGACCCTCAACGTGACGCATAACAGAAAACCGAAAGTCCTCAATGGCAGGAAGCACTGTAAATGTAAGTACATATCAACGTTTCAAAATCTGTGTTGGTCATTTTGATCAGCTAATATGTATATTCTGTGGATTCAAAGGAGGAAAGATACACTTGTGACCAAAACTATCATTATCCCAAAAAGTGGTTTACCTATTGTATATGGATTTGCTATGTAATGGTATTTCNATTCTATGATTCTATAAATACATATTTTAAAAATAAAATAGATTAGATCCTTCATATTTCACAGTCTAGGTAGCACTGTAAGATATCATTACTTTGTATTATTAGGAAGAAAGAGGCAAACAGTTACCCTTATCAGAAAAAAATCCAACCCTCAGAGTCTACCTGTGCAGCAAAATGTTGATACACCAGTACTATATGCCAGAATGTGATATATACCTTAATACAAAACACATTGTATATCGTTACAACTTGCAGATAATTTGGTTTTTGTTTGTTTTCCCTGTGATTAATCTGAAACCACATATTTTGGAAATATATGCATTTGGAAATCTAAAGCATTTTCTTTTTTTTTTTAATTTTGCAAATGCTAGTATCTGGAAAGGTCTTAAACAAGATTTTCCATTGTGGACACAGCTCCATTTAACAGGACATATAATTCCATTCAGGTCTTACATTAACATGGGGAAGTAATTACTAATAAATTCATTGTATATCCCTTCTCATTCTTTTGGAAAACTGACTGTAAACAGGTCACTGTTGTTTGAAATGGAATTTTTATATAGAGATGAATCACCAGATCACTTCTGTCAGTAATTATTGGTACATGGATTAATACAATTCACCACAAGCATCAAATTTTGACTTGCAAACAGCAGTATTTTAAACAGAGTTCTCACTGATAAATTTATTCCTGGAGTTTAAAAAAAGGTGGAATTATTTGAGTGTAGCTTTCAGGTTTTGGGGTCAGAAAATTTCACTTTCAAATGTAGCATTATTTTTTTTCTTTCTTGAAAGTTGTCTAGCAACAACTCAATATTTTCACATCTGTAGAGATTCCTGTTGGTAAATTTATACACTTAAATGTTCATTAGTATACTAAAAATCAAATATAAGAATAAGGATTATTAATAATAAGGGTTATTAATAATCTCATACAAAAATTGTGACAGTGCCTCTAAAAGAAAATTCATTTAACAATACAAACTCAGATTTGTTGGGTTATTATTCAGTTCTAGCTGAGATGTATTCAAGAGATTCAGGTTTTGAAAAGCCAGACACATGAAGCCATGCTTTTCTTGTAACAGTAACAATTACGTCATCCATCTCCTTTCAAACATCAAGCTTCTTTAATATAGTAACCAATAGTTTTTATTCTAGAGTCAAATATTGAACATTTCAAAGGAACATATTAGTTTTGCCTTAGATATATAGCTGCAATAGCAACTCAGACATGAATTTTATGAAGTTTGGAATGTTTTCTGTCACTTTCTGGTGTTGTAGATTTATATCCATCTTTGTATTCAGGCCCATTTAAAAAAGAAATATCATTTAAAAACAAATACAAGAAAAAAACACTTTATTCCTGAATTATGCAATTAATATATGAAACAACATGCTCTGGTCTGAAAAGGATAGAAAAAGCCCAAGAATCACTCAACAACTAAAAGTTATATAAATGTTAAATAGTTTCTCTTTACTGATTATGTGGGCTTGCTTTTAAAACATCTTTAATTCTTAACATGTTATGAAAGCGAGGAGAAATGTTTTCCTGATTTATATCCTTTATAATCAGTTTAATTAAAATGGTGTTTTGCTTTTCATATTATTATTCCAACATAAAGTGAGATTGGCTGGTGCTTGTGGTTGCTCGTGAGAAGCTCATGTATTTCACTATGAAATGACTTGCTAAAAAAACTGAAAATAAAACATAAAAGCAGATAATAGAACTGTAAAAAGAGGTAATCTAGTCAATGAACAAGGTGTGTGTTTTCTTTTCAGATAGACTGGGTTAACCCATGTTGTATTCTATATATTAACTTCTTAAGGTACAACATCTTCTTACATCCATGATATACTTTAAGATAAAAAATTTATTCACCAAATAATAATCACCACCAAAACCTAGATCAATCACAATCTAAAGAATGATTACCAAATCTGGGTTAATTTGTTAAAATTTTGCAACTTTTACTCAAAGAAAAATTACAAAACCCAGTACATTTACTTTCAAAATATTGAGAATGTAATGGTTCAATACTTTACTATGAAACTGTATTTGAGAGTTAACTTAGGTCAATTTAATTTAAGAAGGAGAGAATAAATAAAACATTTAATTTGTGAAACAAAGTTTGAGAGCTTTTTGAACATTGATGTTATTCTGTTAAGAAAAGAAAACTTTTAATTTCATGTTATTCCATTCCCTCCGTTTTTTTTATTAGATCATTGATTTGTCTCTATCTAAATTTTTGGTCAGCTGAACTACTGCTAAAACTGTAAAACCAAATTCTGACTCTACTGCCTAGAGTTTCACTGCAGACCTCACCAGTCACAACAGATACATTAGGGTGATGTTGTCTGCATTAAATTATATTTTAAAAAAAATGCTAATTGGCTTATTGTACTGCCTTGGTGAAAGGAATTGCCCACTTTGATCTGCAGCATAATGAGATTTATTTTGAACATCAAAGTAATCTATAAAAACTGAACAAGGGGATGAACAGCTACATATTTTCATGTCCTCTGAGGAGCAGGGTGGGAATCAGCAATGCAAATGCCTTTGGATGAAGGGACAGTCTGAAAGAAAATGAATCTTGGAAGAAAGTAGCTGAACTTTGCATTCTGTCACTGTGCACTGAAAGACCTTGAACCACATTTTTTCGTCTTATTCTGCTATAAATCTGAAGGAAATCCATTGCCTGCCCTGGACTTGCTCTGAATTCATGTTGGCAAAAATTGGGTCAGAATCTAGACCCTGATCTTAGTCTTTTTCTGGCTATATGACAGACAACTTTAACAGCTACACCAGGATCTATATAACAGACTTTTAGTGTCATTCACACACCTAAAACAATAGAACCCAGTACTGGGAAATAAACTTTTGAGCCTCTCACTGTCCTCAGTCACCCCACACAGCTCTCCACACAGCATTGTCATTTGCTCTTCACAAAGGCTTTCTACACAGATGTCTTTAAGTGTGAACCACTTCAAGCATGGGAAGAGGCTTATAAGTAATATGCTGAACTGAACAGTATTTCAGCAGCAGTGACATCTGAAACTAAGGGTAACTAGGGTAAATTAATGGCATTTATTCTATCTACATGTAAAAGACACTCTAGGAAAGGAACAACTGAAAGATATAGCAGTCCCTTCTTCCAACATTGGAGAGATTTATTTTCTTAGAACAAAGAGAAAAGAGTTTGGCTGTTTTAAATATAAAAATCTGGAGGCTTTAGGACATATTTGAAACTTATACAGTTATGACAGTCATTAGTTTCAAACAGAATAGCATAATACAGCACTACTTCAGCTAATAATTTCTGAAGGAAAGAATGCTCCTTCTTTCAGACTCAGATGTTCAAAATGACACTATTTAAACCAATTCATATGCCTTAATTGAATCTTTTTTGCATGGCAAATAGGGAAAAGTGTTATGTAGCACAGCAGAGCTGACAGATTTGCAGATAAGGTTATCACAAGGGCATGCTGTTCACATAGAAATATCCTGTGTTTTCTTCCTCTTAAGTATTACTTTTCAATGGATCCTCTTGTGATTTCTAAAAAGCATCAAGTATCCAATTCCCACAGATAGATAATGCTGAGTGTGCGGCACTTGTGCAGATCAGGCTATTCATATGGATCCCTAAAAATAAAATCCTGCATAGTAAAAATGCTTTGGCTTTGTTTTTTGGGAAGGGGAAGTAATTTGATTTCTTAATCTCTCTAAAACACCATAGCAAAATGCCTTTGAGGTATTAATACATCAAAAGCTTATGACAAGGGCCACACACAAGAGAAAGTTAATAGAAGTATATCAATTTTGAATAATTTCCAGAGTTGGGAGGAGGACATACACGGCACGTTGCAAATATATCTTATTAAAAATCTTATTGAAAAACTAGATGTTGATATTTTTAGGAAAATAATTTTCTAACATCCATACTGATATGACTCTTTTTTCTATTTATATTATAATTTTTTAAACATCAACATCAAAATTCATTACTTCTGCTCTACTGAAGGAAAACATTTGAATTATCTATTTTTTTAAAATACTTTTGTTTCAGAGGAAATATCAAGTGTCCCTTCCTTTCCCTTCCCTTGAAGAAAAACACAAATAAGTTCAGCATGTACCCACAAAAAGTAGGAAATCTGATTCCTTCCTAGCTCTGTTATGAACCATATCCATTTTAAAATCAAAATGAAATAATGTATTTATGCAAACACAGTGTAGAAGGACTACAAAACTTGTTCTTTTAACAACATTTTGCAAAAGTATGTAAGGATATTTTGTTAAGAGAGCACAATCTGAGCACGCTTGTTTATCTTCTTATATTTGATTTGCCATTAACTCTCATTAACACAGATACCTAGTCAAAATTTAATTACTAAGATGAAAACTTCTTGTATAATTAAACATGTTAAGTCATTTATATAGTAAAAGTGACATTCAGAACTGAGACAAATGGAATGGAGGCATCTTCAACATATATAAATGTGTATAATTAATTCCAGTTCTGGAGCACTTTTTTTTTTTTTTTTAATGCAATATTAGTGTATTCTTATTTTCTTGTTTGAAGGTGGAAGTTAAAAACAGTCATTAGTTGTTCTTACCCTGGCGGAACTACTCAAAGACCCATCTAAATCTCTTACTTAGTCAAGAATTTAACACCATTTTCAAAACTCAATGCATGTCTCAATTGGAATTATAGGATGGATATGTCAAAATTCATACATGAAACTAATTCTAATTTTTAAGATAACTTTAATAAATGTGCATACATTTATTAAGCTAGAACAACTACATCAAAAAATCACAGAATGGCAGGGATTGAAAAGGACCTCCAGAGATCATCTAGTCCAACTCCCCTGCCAAAACAGGTTCACCTAGAGCAGGTTGCATAGGAACATGTCCAGGCGTTCTGTACTCGGCTGCCATATTTTAACCTTTGTCTCTGGCAATTTACCATCTACTTCACCCACAAATTAATCTTGATCTATTGTCTTTCACAATGTTGTCTCTTTTTTTTCTAACTTCAAAAGACAGGTATCAATGAAGAAGTTAGCTGGAGGAAAACAAAGAATTGTTCCTTTATAGTTGATAGTTGAAACTGAATATTGGGGTTCTATTCTGGCTCATGCAGCTGACTCATAGATGGTGTCAGAGAATTCACTCATTTAAAAATTCACTTCCTTGCAAATATGCCCATATTAGTGACCACTAAATATAATAGAAAATTTGCCATGAATAAATGAAGATAATAAAAATTTGTAACAATCTCGTGTCTTGACAAAGACATCTAAAATTAGAAGAACTTCTGAACTCACTGAGACTGTCAAGGTATTTCATAGAGCTATGATTTAGCCTAACGTGATAGTGAATAGTCATCACTTGCAAAGTCCAAAGATTCTCATACAGATTTTTGATAGCTGCAAAATGAAGAGTTGTCTTTATATATGATTTTCGAACTAGGTCCTGGTAATCCTTCTGAGTAATTTTCTAGCTACAGTAGTTCTTGTTTTGTTTGAAGTACCCTGACTACATAAAACTTCTGTTCTTCTACATTACGGTCTGTTTTCATGATTGCAGGTACTTAGGGATGATTAAAAAAATTAGAGTGACAAGATGATATATCTTCAGTAAATATAATGCTTTTGTGTAAAGAGACAATGTTATCTTTGCAACATAAGTTTATGTGCAGATATGTAGACTTTTAGTTTGGCAAAAGCTATTCTGTAAATCTAGACTTTGTGTTAAGTCTCAGAATAGGAATCTACATTAAAATTCTAGCATTGAAATATTAATTAAAATTTCACAGAAACATTTCTTAAAGGAAAGTATAGTAAAACAATGCAATAGTTAGTTTCCATTCATTGTTTGCAGATGAAAGATTGGATAATATGACAGCATACATCTGGATTTTTTTCAGTGAGAACTCTGTATAGAAGATGTATCAATAATATTTTTAATAGGAATGGTATTTATTTAAAATATTAATTTTAAATTAAGTGCTTACAAGAAGCAGTAGATTATTTTATAAATCTCAGGGCAATATATTACTGATGCAGCAGGGAAATTCAGTGAAAGTTGTGTGCAGAAAGAAGAACAGTTTCTATTGAATTCACATGGTGAAGAATCAAGCCTCTGGTTTATATTATATAGTATTACCTTCTCAGCCATGGGATGAGGACCTGCCAGTAGTGTTCATATAAGTATTAAGTTAGATCCTGAAAGGCAAACCAAAACTGCATCCAAATGAAATATTGAAAGAACTTGTTAAAAAATAAATATAAATATAAATATGCATACAGGCAAATATTCATTTTTCCATTGAAAATGTGAGTATTGTACTCAGTTAAAATCAGTTTGTATTTGAAACATGAAAAATTACAAACTGTGCATGCATTCTGTAGTGGGTCTGTCTGA
>VYZX01023806.1:535362-616844 GCA_013401335.1 Brachypteracias leptosomus | reverse complement strand
ATCATCCTCGTGGCCCTCCTATTAAAGCAGCTCGGTCTGCTGTGAGTGTGGGGTTGGAGAAGCCCTGCAGAAACTGGGACACTGGGATTTCTGGTGAGTCACCCCTGCCCAGGGACCACACGTTACAGGTTGCTTTGCATGGGTGTGTTTGTGAGTGACCCCTTATCCCTGCTGGTGTTTATTGGGGTCTGTCTCACTGTAACCATACCATAGAATTGTCAGGGTTGGAAGGGACCTTAAAGATCATCTAGTTCCAACCCCCCTGCCATGGCAGGGACACCTCCTTCTAGATCAGGTGGAAGCTGTTGGGTATAAACCAACTCAGGTGCATCCAGCACAGACAAGGATATACTGGAGCAGCAGAGACTAAAGCCTGTCAGATTCATTTTTATTTATGTGGGTTTCTCCAAGCACAAAGCAGCCCTGCCAGACTTTGAAGGAGCTGGAGAGATTCCTGCTGTATCCCCTGTACCCTCAGGAGCTGCAGGCAAAGCTACACGCCGGGGTTTGACAGCCAGGATTGAGCCCACAGCCTCGGGTGAGAGCTGAATTATTTGAGCAAGAGAAAACAATCCACAGACTGTAGAAAACAGCTTAAAGCCACTCAGATCTGAGAGAGAGAAAGCTGGAGCCAGAGCTCACTGAAGCCAGTGGTGTGCTTGACTTCACTGGCTTTGGCTGCCAGGAGGTGACCAGTTTCTGTCTCTGAGCTCTGGAGGTGTCCAGGGAACACCTCTCCTGGTGCTGAGAGAGTTGGGGCTGTTCAGCCTGGAGAAGAGAAGGCTCCAGGGGGACCTTAGAGTGACCTTCCAATACCTGAAAGGGGCCTATAGGAAGGCAGGGAAAGAACTATTCACGAGGGTTTGTAGTGACAGGAGGAGGGGTAAAGGTTTTAAGCTAGAAAAGGGGAGAGTTAGGTTGGATATTAGAAAAAAATTCTTTAATATGAGGGTGGTTGATCAGTGGAACAGGTTGCCCAGAGAGGGGGTGGAGGCCCCATCCCTGGAGACATTCAAGGTGAGGCTTGATGGGGCTCTGAGAACCTGCCCTAGGTAGAGATGTCCCTGCTCCTTGTAGGGGGGTTGGACCAGATGAGCTTTGGAGGGGCCTTCCAACCCAACCCATTCTATGATTCCATAAAAGGGGCTGCTCCAGCCACAAGTGTGTGAGATTCTGTGGTTGCATGTCCAAAGCAGAGCTCTCATTCCATTGCACCTCAAGGAGACAAAGTCTCCTCATCCTCCAGTTCCCAGGACAGGAGGTGGCTGTTCCAACAACACATTCCCAGTCCCTATTTCATGTGTGTGAGTAACTCCATGTCAATGAAAGACTTACTGGAGTTGTTCTCCCCCTGTTGATCTATTGGTGAGATAAGGCACTAGTTCTATCTTCTCAACTTGAAGGAAAACAACCAGGAGTGGTTCTTTCTCAGCCAGGTCCCAGTGGGTGTGTGGTGGAGTGAACCAGGGCCCCCCCTGGCAGGCTGGGGCACTTTTCTCTCCCCAGTGACTCCCTCTGCAGCTCACGCTGCTTGGGTTGTTTTTTCCAGGCCTAGGACTTGCAAACATTTCACATGTTGAGGCAGGAATAAAGACTCTTTCTGAGCAAACATAATCCTGCATTACCTACAGCACCTCTGCCTCTAAATCTGCCCCCTCTTAGGTTCTGCTCCCTTCTCCCCATCCTCAAAATGACCCAGGGGAGGACCAGGGGGTCTTGGCTTCTCTGCAGCCCCCTGGGGACTGCTGAGCCAGAGGCTCTGGCTGCCCTGGAGCTGGGAGGGGGTCCAGAACCCCCTGTAGCCATGAGGGAGGAGCTGGGGGGCTGTGGGGTGAGCAGGCAGAGTGCCAGGGGGAGTGCTGGGAGCACAGAACCTCTCTGCTCCCTGCCTGGCACCCACGTTGCCTCTCCCTCGACTCCTGGGGCTAATGCTTTCTTAATTTGCTCATCTCTGAAGTACTTAACATCCATCCACTGAATTATGCTTTAATTGTGCAACCTTCCCTGATAAGGCTCTTTGCTGACATGAGGCTTAGGATGAAATGTTGATTTCTTGCTTGCCTGTAATTGTGCTGCTGCTGCTGCTCCACAGTCGTAGGACTCTGGTGGTTCTGGGCAGGAGGGTTGTGGAGGGGGCACTTCAGCACTTCAGAACCTGAGTGAACAGCAGAAGAACATGTTGCTGCCATCAGCAGAGGTGGGGAAGTTGAGGCAGGGTTAATGTGAAGGGCTGTGGTCACTGTGGGGTTGGACTCAATGACCTTTGGAGGTCCCTTCCAACCCAAACCATTCCGTGACCCTGTGGATGTTTGGGAAGAGGGCTCGAGTCCCTGGACCTCAGAGCAGCCCCACATTCCAATGGAGTCTCTGTCACCCACCCTGTGTTAGCAGGAGGATAAATCCTGAGCCTGAGGGGACTGTGGGGACATGGGGAAAGTGCCACCAAGAATGTTCTGCAGCAAAGACTCTTGTTCAGAGCCTTTTTTTGTACCTCCTTCAGGTCAGGCATCCACAGGCAGCTCAGGAAACCTGCAGCTGTGTCTGCAGGACTCAACTGGGGTTGTCATGTGTGACACTAATGGAGAGGACACGTTTCTCCAGGAGGAGTTTACTCATAGTGAAGTGATTCCTGCTTTGCTGGTCCCTCCAGCTCCCCCCTGCTTAAGTGAGGACTTTGGAGGTTAAAATCTGTCAGGCCTGGATCAAGGTCAGGGGACCTGCTTTTGATTCTAAAGATTTTAATTAACTTTGCACCACACAGAACCTGGGCATGCTTGAGAAGGAATATAGATAAATTTTACATTTAAATATTTGAATAGTGTCTATATCTTATGGTGGCTGTAAAAAAAGCCCCGTTCAGGCAGGCTGCAGGAGGAGAGGAGATTTGCATAGCAGAATAATTGGTTTTGCAAATAAATCTGGTTCTTGAAATTTGTAGATTAGCAATAATATGTCTCCAGATGAGAAGGAAAGGTCATGGATGAATAAAGCAACAATTAAACTTTCAGGAGATTATTAAACTAAACACAAACCTGGCTAAGTGCATATGAGAGAATGTCAATAAAGGACAGGAGTGGCCTGTCAGGACTTGGGAGCCTCCAGGATATTAATGTTACTTGGAGATCTTCTCTTCCAGTGCAGCTGCTCTTCTTGAAGTAACAGCCTTGCAGATTCCTCCCTAATCTGGACAATCCATTAAATAACCCAGTTAATTTAAGCCATTTAAATCCAATAAGGCTGGTATGTAATGCTATAAAACTCTAAACAAAATCCTTGGAGTATTACCAAGTTAACTCTTGCACTGCAGGCTCCAGCCAGGCCTGATGCTGGCCAAGGAGGTGCCTCCAGGGAAAACCAGGAGGGCTCAGCCCAGTCTGCAATGAGAATAATACTGAGCTTGTAGAAATATGGGGTTTGTTCTGAATCTGGAGGAAAAAATAAACCAGAAGTAGTATTTTTCAAATGGGCCATGAAAAAGATCTTTTATGGCAGGGAGAATGGAGGTTGGGGGGAAATTCTCATTTCAGAGTTGTGTCCAGAGCACTCAAGTTTTGTTTGGGGCTTTCAGAAGGATCCTAAAATGAAACGTTCCTGGAATAGGGACCTTTTCATGGGACTTTCTGCAAAAGGGCTGTTGGAAAAAAAAAAAAAAGAAAAACGTTTCTTTGGGAAAACAATTTCAAAGTTCTGAGTGTTTTTTGAGGCAAATATCCTGTGTTCTGCTGTTCTCCTGCAGCTTTGCTACCAGAAGGCCCAGGAGACACTGGACTGGCTCATGAATCCACAGCTGAGCTCCCTTACCAGCAGGTTCTGGAGGACAGCAGCTGGAGGAGGTGATGATAATCTGCCTTCAAGTCTGTGAGAGGGGATATTGGACATTAGGAAGAAGTTCTTCACTGGCAGAGTGGTCAGGGGCTGGCCCAGGCTGCCCAGGGAGGTGCTGGAGTCACCAACCCTGGAGGGGTTCAACAAACCAGTAGATGTGGAGCTCAGGGACATGGTCTGGGGGGCAGGGAGATGTTGGGATGAAGGTTGGACTTGCTGATCCTAGAGGTCCTTTCCAACCTCAATGATTCTATGAGGGGACAGCCCATGGCCACCTTCTCCTGCCTTGGAGGTTTAGAGAGATCAGAATTCCTGGTGCTCAGCACCACTCCTGCTGTGCAACCAGGAGGAATCATGTGTGCTCTCAAACCCAGGGCATTAAAGATGAGCCCTTCAGCAGGAGGTGGTTGCCTGGCTCATCCCACCTGCCCTCCCCTGGCAGAGGATCCCAGGCAGCCCTTCCAGGGCCATCCCCTTTTGGGTGGTTGGAGGAACAGTGTGACCTGTGGCATGGGCATGTTCCCAGCCAGGAGGGAAGAGAGGTCAGGGGCTCAGTGTGGAGGGGGAGCAGAGCAAAGGAGAGCTCCCAATGCTTATTTCTTCCCTCTCAATTCTCAGGAGGGGGACATAAGGTGAAAACAAGAGACCAGGAGGATTTCAGCAGAGCACAGCCCAGCCCTAACCCAGCTTCCTCCAGCCTGGTGCCACTGGGGTCAGTAAAACTGCCTCTTCCCAGCATATTTTGCCTCTAAATGTCAGCTCTGGACGACCCCAAGCTGTGAAATGTCTGCCTGTTGCCTGGTTTCCAAGCAGCTTATCAGCCTCACTCCCCTCGTGCAGACACAGAGCTGGAGCTGGCTAAAAACAGCAGCTCACACGGGGAGCCCCTCGTCCAGAAGCAGAGCCCAGGCATGAACCAAGGCTGCCAACCCAACACACACCACCACACACCCAGCAGTCCCTTTGGGGACCATGCAGGCCTCACATATGACAGACATGAGTTCATATCACTGTGTGCAGGGCTGGAGGCTGCTCAGATATTACCTTGGGGAGGGCAGGGGAAGGGATGAGCTGGAGCAATAACTCTCAGTGATGCACCTCCCCTCTTTGCTCTGCCTCTGAGGGCATCCTACAAAGGCAAACAGTGTCAGAATCCTTGTTTTAAAAGGGGCACTGAGGGGAGGCATAAATCCTCCAGGGCCAGAGCAAGGGGCAGAGCCCGGGCTCCCCAGCCTGTGCCAGGCTGCCCCACTCACACTCCTGCCATTGGCATCATTGCCTGAGCAAAGCACTGCAGAAAAATGGGCTTTCTCTTCTTTAATTAATGCTCCCTGCAAACCAGTGGAGAGAGCACCTCCCCGTGCTGCTCAGGACAGGCTTGTTCAGGGCATTTCATTCCTTGGGATGATTCATTTGTATGTAAAATGATATTAGCCTTTATTGGCTCTCTCCACAGACCCTCCCAGCACAGCCAGAGCTGAGCCCTGAAGTGCCATTAATCTTAGGTGTGCTCTGCCCACTCTTTCTCCTGGTACTTGGTGGCTGGTGACCTTCAACAGAGGATTTTTTGTTGTAGTCTGTCCCCAGGAGCTCTGGCAACACCTGCAGCAGCTGGTGAGAGGCTTCCCAGAGTGGGGAGGATGAGGAGGGGGGGGTCAAGGCTCCTTCACATGTTTTCTCAGCTGAATACCAAGCTGCTTTTGCCTTTGCAGGAGAGAATTGCTGAGAAAAGGCCAAGTCCTGGTGCAGTGGGGATGGTCAAGCAAATTCCTGTTGGAATTTTTGTTGTCTGAGCTGCTGGGGAGCAAGTTGAGGCAGCTGGGGATGGTTGTGTTTGGATGTGGCCTGGCATGGGGGGGCTGCCTCTGCCCACACATCAAAAGCACCTTAGAGGGGGTGAAAAGGAGATGACAAGGTGAGGCTGAGACCTGGATTTTAGAGAGAGCAGCTGGAAACTCCATCTTAATTCTACTGCAGGCTCATACCCAAGGCTTGTGTATCAACCCAAGTCAAGGCAGGTTCAGGTATGTCAGTAAATGGGCACATTGGTGTTACTGGAGCTTTGAAAGAGCCACTGGCATGTGCTGTAGTTCTCTCAAGGTTAGAGATGCCTTTTGGAGACCAGTGTGGGGCTCTAATCAACTCACTTGATGAGTACTTTAGCCTGGCAGCTCTGGAGGCAGCAGAGTGCTGGGGGAGAGGCAGCTCAGGAGGGGAATCCACAGCAGAGCTCGAGGGGTTGTGTGGCTCAGGGGAAGCCCCCTTGCAATTCTCTCTGTGCCTTCAGTCCCTTCTGGGGTGGCTTCTCTGCTGGGTAGGAAGGCTTGAGCTGACACTTCAGATTTTCTCTTCATTATAGTGTCTGCCAACCCTGATCAAATATGTGGTGGTGTCTTATCTCTTGGGGTTTAGCCTCTTTGAGACCTCTGGGCTGGCCAGTGACTTCAGAGTCACAGGGGGACAAGGAAAAAGGGATAATATAGAATCATAGAATGTTTGAGGCTGGAAGGGACCTCTAGAGCTCATCTGGTCCAACCTCCCTACACCAGCAGGGACATCTCTACCTAGGGCAGGCTGCTCAGAGCCCCAGCAAGCCTCACCTTGAAGGACTCCAGGGAATAGATAGATATAGATGCACACACATGAGTGTGTGATCACCTGAACCTGGTCTGATAGGAGACCAGGCTAAAAATAAACCCATTTGGCAATTTGTTGGCTGTGCCCAGAGCAGGTGATGAGTCAGAAACTTGCTGTTTGGGAAGGAGGAAAATTGTGTTGTTGCTGCTCAGGTCAAAGCTCTTCACATCCCATCCTCCTTGTGCTGAGAGGAGAGCAACACAGGATGTCCTAGACCTGTGCTGTCTGCCAGACATCTCCTGCCTCCCCATCCCTGCCCTCATTGATCATGGCTTTGAGGGCCTGACTCAGGTTCAGCGCGTCACACGGAACCTTTGCAGATGCCAGAGCCCCAGCAGTGTTTGCAGAGAGGAGCTCGTTGTCTGCCTGGGTTAAGCTCAAGCCCTTGCAGCTCTGTTTAACTCAGGATTGAGCTCTTGTAGGGGGGAGCAGAAAGAGGTGCTGGAGTCTCATCATTTGCACCCAAGGAAAGCAGGAGCCACACTCTGAAATCGAGGCAAATCTAGAGGTGGGGAGATTGAGATGAGAGGTTAGGAAGAAGTTGTTGCCCAGGAGGGTGGGGAGACACTGGCCCAGGTTGGCCAGAGAGGTGCTGGAAGCCCCATCCCTGGACATTTGGAAGGCCAGGCTGGCTGGGGCTGTGAGCAACTGATGGAGTGGGAGGTGTCCCTGCCCATGGCAGGGGGGTTGGGACTGGATGAGCTTTGAGGTCCCTTCCAACCCTGACAATTCTCTGATTCTATGGTGGTGCTACACCAGATTTACACCACCAAGAGCAGTAGCTGGGCTTGTATTAAGCTGCCTGTGAAGGAGATGCTGGGATCTTTCAGAGGTGAGGGTGCAGGGGGTGATTCTGTGCATTCCTCTTAGAATTCCCTTCCCCAGCTCTTATGGTGGGCTGCAGAAATCTCCATCCTGCCTCAAGAGCTCCTGGAAGAGCAATCTTGTGACAAAACTGTTCTTTATTTGTTTTCCCCCTTTCTTAAATTACAGGGGATCTGGAGCCCTTCATCTTGACTGTCACTTCCCACTGTCTGTCAAGCTTCAGAAGCTGAAGAGAAAAGGGGATTAATTTTTTTCCCCCCCCTCAGTCTTTGGGTGAGAGCCATCAGAAAGCAGAGTTGGTGACACAGGAGATGTCAGCACTTGCTTGGTGAGTACATCAAAGCAGGGGTCAAGTGTGAAGCAGGGTTTGGTGCTGAAGGTTTTGTGTTCCTAGTCCCTAAAGCCCATCTGGGGTCACTTGGAAAAGAGCCCCCAGAATCAGAGGCTGCTTTAAGAACTGTTGGTGTGTGAATCACGGCCCCGTTCCTGTATGTTCCTTGTGCATCAGCTGGGAAACCATAAGGAGGGTTTCAGAGCCATCATTAGGAATTTGCTTCAGGAAAAATAGCTTGGGAGTCAGTGTGGCTTGTTAGATGGGCAGACTGAGAGACAGCTGGGCTGAGGGCAGCATGGAAATTGCTCTTCTGGCTAAGGACTGGGGCTGGGGGAGAGAAATTTCTCATTTGCTTCATGGCTGGAACTGGAGGAGACTGGAGAGTGATGGATTTGGGGGGAGGCCACCTGCAACAAAGCTCTTTCCATCATCCCCTGCCAAAGTAGGAGGCCTCAAAGAGTTGTGTTTGTTCCACACTGAAGCAGGAACTTTCTGTTGCTTTCTTGGATGTGTTCACCCTGTTCTTGCTGGTCTAAACAAAACCCCTTTTTGTCACAGTGAAGCACTGGGAAGATTTTGTTCTGGCTTCTTTAAAAAAGGGGTTTCCCTGTCCTGCCACTTTGACCCAGGTGCCTGAGCAGTGGTTGCTGCCCTGCCAGCCAAACTGCATTTATTTACAATAACTAGGGGAAAAACCCACCCAGTCTCTAAAGGATTAAAGGTTTGGCCAAGGTTGAGCAATTGTTCTGCTGTTAAACAGGGGAGGAGATGCCTTCAGAGATCCTCCCATTCATTCTTTGGCTTAGGGTCTTCTTTTTGTGGGGTTTTGTTGTCTTGTTTGTGGCCAGGGCAGGCTGGGCATTTCTAGGGGCTAATCAGGAGCAAACTACCCATGTCCCCATCGTCCCTCCTCCTCCTCTGGTGCTCCTGAAAATCACAGGAGCTTTGGCTGAGGCTGGAGAGCATTTGCTGCCATCCAGGAGATGCTTTGGGGCTGGTTTCAGTGAATTGGGTTACTCTGGGACAACCTTTCCTTGCCATGGCTGGTGGGAATCCATCTCTAGGCTCCTCCTCACCTTTTTTACTTCTGTAGAACCACAGCAGAAGCCCATGGGGGTGACCCAGAGTGTTTTGGGTGGCTGGTGGTGACAGCAGGGCTGGAGCACACATTGCCTGAGCTAGCAGAGGGGTGGTGAGTGCTGAGCCTTTGAGGAGCATCACAGCCTTGCAGGGACATGGGCAGCAGAGCTTTGGATCACTGGTTGTTCCAGCTCCACTCCCCAGTCCACCCCAGCAGGGACTGGTAAGGTGCAGGCTGTGTCACCAAGGAGAGCTTGAAGTCAAGGACCATCTAATTAGTCCTTGCAATGCTTGGTGAGGTTATTTTTGTCTGGAGACCTTCAGAATATACATAATCATCCCACCTTAATTCTTCCCAAACTTGGTCTCTATGGAAACCTGAATATAAACTGCTGCTCAGCTCAGTCCTGTGTGCAGCTGAGGTGCTGGGTCCCTCTGTGGGTGCCTGTGGCCCTCCAGCCCTGGACATGTACCCACACTGCCTTCCCTGCTGCTGCCCTTCCCCTCCACCCTTCAGATCTTGGGGTTTATTCATTAATAAGTAATAGGTTCAGATCATAGCTCTTGGGGTGGAGAGGAATCCATGGTAGGGCTGAATTGCATCCAGCTCTGGAGCCCCCAGCACAAGAGGGACGTGGACCTGTTGGAGAGGGGCCAGAGGAGGCTACAAAGATGATTAGAGGGCTGGAAAACCTCTCCTATGAAGAGAGAATTGGGCTTGTTCAGCCTGGAGAAGAGAAGGCTCTGGGGAGACTTTATTGTGGCCTTCCAGTATCTGAAGGGGGCTACAAGAAAGCTGGGGAGGGACTTTTCACAAGGACCTGGAGTGATAGGATGAGGGTGATGGGTTCAAACTGGAAGAGAGTAAATTTCAATTAGAAATTAGAAGGAAATTCTTTACTCAAAGGGTGGTGAGACCCTGGCCCAGGTTGCCCAGGGAGTTTGTGGATGCTCCATCCCTGGAGGATGCTGCTTGTGGCTCCCTGAGCTCTGTGAGTGGAGTTTAGGGGGTGGAAAAGCCACTTTTCCTTCTCAGTTCTTACTGGTTTCCCTGGATTTCTCTTGTGAACACAAGAGGGCCACGTTTGGTGGACAAAAAACCTCTGGCAGCAGCTTTGGGAAGGGAAAAGAAGGAGGCTGAGTGGAAGAAGCAAGCTGGGTGTGCATCAGGTTTAAAGGTGTGTGGCTGGGGGTAGGATGCAGTGCCTGGCTCTGACCATGAGCTCAGCCCCATCAGCATCAGCCCCTGCTTTCCTTTGGCTGTGTTGCCTCTCTCAGTGCCATGGCATTAAACCTCTCAGGTTTAATGTACCCTCCCAGCACTGAGGGCTGTTATTTCCCTCCTCTACACTGGGAAACAAGCACAGGCAGGTGGCAGTTTTGGTCCCCAGAAGGACACACAGCTTCAAAATCAGCCTTACCACATCAGGACCAGGAGAGATGGTTTTAAGCTGGGAAAGGAGAGATTTAGATTGGATATTAGCAAAAAGTTCTTTAATCTGAGGGTGATAGATGAGTGGAATGGGCTGCCCAGAGAGGGGGCGGAGGCCCCATCCCTGGAGTCCTTCAAGGTGAGGCTTGATGGGGCTCTGAGCAGCCCGCCCTAGGTAGAGATGTCCCTGCTGGTGGAGGGAGGTTGGACCAGATGAGCTCTGGAGGTCCCTTCCAGCCTCAAACATTCTCTGATTCTATGATTTCCAAGCAGCTGACTTGTGCCTAGTGATCCATGGGAGGGCTGAAGCACCTCAGCTCTCATGATTTTGCTCTCTATTCCAGGAAAAACTCTTTTCTTGTAGGCACCTGCCTGGTCTCTGGCCTTGGGACAGCCAGGATGCATTAGGCCTGTGGCTGACATGTAGGAGGGGTGTTGAGCAGGCTGGGGAGGTGGCAGATGGGCTCTGGAAGCAGGGCCAGCTGTAGATCCCTGCAGGCAGGCAGCTGTGCAGCCACAGCTACACCATGCAACCAGTAACACCAGTAATGCACAGTGAGCACCAGCCCCGGGTGATCCCTGACCCTCCTCTCCCTTAAATCACTCCCTGCTGTTAGTGGGATGGGGGTTATAGGGTAGAGAGAGTGACTGCTGGGAGCTGTTGGGTTGTTCAGTCTGGTTCCAGGTGCTTCTGGAGCACTCAGAGGGGGTGGCAGAGCTTCCCCTGCCCCCACTCCCTTGCAGACATTAGGGTGAGATGTCTCTGAACACCCCGGGTGATGCTGCTGAGGAGGGAGCTGGGGGAAAACCCACTGAGGATAAACCAGATCCAAATGCCTTTGAGCAGGGGCAAGGGTTGTTGTTCTCTGAGGATGGAGAGATGCCTTTTTTCTCCTCACTCTTCTAAGCACTCAGCTAATTCCTGCTTCTCCCCCATCCTTCCACCCCTCCAGGCCAGCTGAATGGCTGCAGGGCATCGAGGGAGACCAGGGCTCCCTCAGAACCTTTGGGAAGGATCCTGAGCTGCTCCAGAGCTTTAGTTCTGGCCTTAACTCAGTGTCCCATTTGCTGTCAAGTCCCTAAGGACCTGGCCACCACCACCCCCCCCCAGAAGGGTGCCAGGGAGGGTCTGGCCCCTCCTGCAGGCAGAGGAGGCTGGGTAGAAAAGGCAATTTCATTAGTTTGCAGCCCTGGCTGACAACCAGAGCTGGCACCAGAGAATGTTTTTATGAATAACACTCTGGCAAAACAGAGCTGGTAGCAGCTTGGGTGGGATGTATATTTAATTCACCCCCTTTCATTCTTGGATGGGCAACCTGGCAGGTTGCAGAGTGTCTCTCACTGTGTGTGCTGTGAGTCACAGCAGCTCTTGGGGTGCCCAGCACATGGCCAGGGCTGGGGACATGGGCTGTGCATGTCCCTGAGTCACCAGCTGGCACAGGGACAGGGCTCAGGGGCTTCAGACTGTGTTTGGTGTGAGCTCCAGGCATGCCAGGGCTTAGAGGGGAAGGCTGGAAAATGAGAGATACCAGGTTGGATGGGGCCTGGAGCAACCTGCTCTAGTGGGAGGTGTCTCCTGCCCATGGAACTAGATGATCTTTAGGGTCCCTTCCACCCCTGACAATTAATTCTATGATTCTCAGGCTGAATGAACTTTTCCAAGCTGCCAGAGTGATTTAGGAGCTCCCAGGCAAGTTCATGGAGTGCAGCAAGTTGAGCACCAGCTTCTTTGCGAGGCAAAGGAAGGTAGCTGAGGTTTAACACCCCCCAGGAGTAGCTTCAGAGCTGCCAGACTGGGGTTAAAACACTTCTCTGGCCTAGAAAAGGGGGGGACCAAGCACAACTTTTGGCTCTGGCTACATAAACGTGCCCTAATCCCACAAAAGCCCTCTCAGCCACAGCAGGATTTCCCATACTGGTCTCCAGTGGGATGAGGGCTCTGACTGAGTCTGGCTGGAAGGTTTTTCCTTCCAAGAACCTTCCTGTGAGTGAGAAAAATCCTGTCACTGTTCTCCAAGGAAGATTTCTTAATTTGGTCTGCCATAAGAAGAAGAGGAATTACAGAATCCCAGAATATCAGGGATTGGAAGGGACCTCCAAAGAGCATCTAGTCCAACCCCCCCACCAGAGCAGGAATTAACAAAATTAAGCCAAGAAATCATAGAATCATTTAGGAAATGGGGAAATCTTCCTGGAAATCAGAATACAGCCTGAGGTGACAGACATCCCAGCACCTCGAGGATGCTGCTCAGCCCTCCTGGAGAGTCTGTTCTGTCCCCTGGGTTTATGGAGCTTTACAGAGATGAAGCCCTTCCCAAGGTGACTCCTTCACCTTGAATTGGAGACAACTCTCCTTGGAGAAACATGTAAAGACCAGTGGCCTCCCCTTAACCACTGAGATGATATCACTGGCTGGAAACAGCATCCAATTTCCTGATCCTTTGTTTGAACAACCACCAAATAAGATAGGAGCTGTGCAGCTACAGGCACATCTTCTTCATAAATATCCAGAGGCAGGAGGCTTTAAATACCTACCTCTAAATAATGCCTCCAGCCAGAGCTGTTACCAGCTCCCTCGGATACAGCCCCACTCCATCAGCAGGTTAGAATAATAACAAATAAAGCATGGAATTATAGCTGTGCAATGCTCCAAAATGAGCCTGTCACTTGGTGTCGGGGCTGGGAATCAATCACTGAGCCTTTGAATCAGGTCCTGCTATTAAGGGCTGGAAGTGGGGAAGATTAAAGACGTGTCCATGGAAGTCTCTTTCTGCAGGTGTGTTGCTCTTCCACCCTTCCAAACGGGCTGTTCTCCTTGCCTGAGCTGTGGTTTCTGTCGTTGCCTTTGCAGCTGGGGTCCTTTTTGACAGTATTATTAATTATTGTGTCTTAGAAGAATCTATTTCACAGCTGAGCAGAGAAGGAGGAGGTTGTGTGGATTTGATGACGTGTAGATGGGGTAAGAGGCACGTGCCAGAGTCCTGCTCTCCTTGGCAGCAGCAAGAGGGAGGAGCTGACAACAAAACCCCAAAGCTTGTATTGACTGCAGTTGTGTTGCCTGCATCCCTGCTGTCAAGTTCTCCTGGGCTTCAGAGCCAAAAGGATTTAGGAGAGCAGGAGGCATGGGCAGAGCAGTGTTGTGTTGAGGGTACAGCTGAAATCCACCTTCCAAACCCTGGCTTTCTGCAGCAGTGTCAGTGCAGCCCTGCAAGGAGCACTTTGGAGACAGGGCACGTGGGAAAGAGTGAAGTGATCTCTTCTCCCAAGTCACAATTGATGGAACAAGAGGTGATGGCCTCAAGTTGCACCAGGTGAGGTTTAGGTTGGACATTAGGAAGAAGTTCTTTGCTGGGAAGAGTGGTCAGGGACTGGCCCAGGCTGCCCAGGGAGGTGCTGGAGTCACCATCCCTGGAGGGGTTCAACACACGAGTAGATGTGGAGCTTTGGGACATGGTCTGGGGGTCAGTGAGGTGTTGGATGAAGGTTGGACTTGCTGATCCTGGAGATCTTTTCCAACCTAAATGACTCTAATCAGAGAAAACTTCTTTGATAACCCTTTTGGTGTAGGCTGAAAGAGGCTGCCCAGGGAGGTGGCTGAACCACTTGGGGAACAAAACCTGTTGCTGGGTTGTGACTCCTCCACAGGTCAACCCCAGCTCGGTGCCCACAGCCCAGACCCCAACACTTCACACCCCCATGACTGACAGTGATTAGAGGGCTCTGCACACCTCAACTGGCTTCTCCATGTAAATATCCTTCCAGCTCAAGAGAGCAGAGAGCTTTTACCTCCTCCCTCCCCCCTCCTCTTCCCCTTTGGGTGCTCTGGAAGAGTTTTGTTTAACTAAACAGCCTCTTACCTTTCATGCAGAACCATCACGGAGTGTGTTTGTTTTCCCTCCACCCTGACAGGCTCTGACATTATTTTGATGAGAAGATTTCTCAGCATTTCCAAGCCACATTCACTCCTCCCTTGCTTGGGGGCTGCTTGTTAACCCCCTGAGTTTCAGCAGCCCTGTTGCAACTCCTGGGGGGAAGCTGCTGAAATCTGGGGGGGCTCCAGGGACCAATTTTTCCTCTTCATTTCCCTGTGAGATTTTGTCCACACAGGAAAATCCTCTCGTGTGGCTGTGCTGGATGGATTATCCTGGTGTAGATATGCTGGATTAGCAGCCTGTGGAGCTGAATTTAGTTTGGAATAAGGGTAAATCCTTGCTCTGCAGGCAAATCCCCCTCACGGAGGCACAGCTCCTGTCCACAGAAGATAGGAAGGCAGCTGCTTGGCCAAATTCAAGGAAAACTTTGAGTATCTTGGCAAAAAGACCCAATAAAAATTACTTTTTCATGGCAGGAGCAAAGGTGTGTGAAGGGCAGAGGGGGTGCTGGTCTGTGTGAGCTGAGGAAGGTGTGTAGGGGTCCCAGGAGAGGAGGAAGGGCAATTTTTCTCACATCTGATTAACAGAAGGATGCAGCAAAGTTGGCTTGAAAGTGTGAGTGCAGGGGCCATTTTCAGAGCAGGTTTGCAGCCTGATTTCACACCCAGATGCCTGATTCTGAAGTATTTCCTCTGCAGCAGTTTTCTCCAGCAGCTGAAGCTGCCTGGCAGAGTTGGGTGCATGGGGGATGACCCCAGGACATCTCTTTGCAGAGCTGCTGAGGCTTGGTGCTTCTTCTCCCTCCTGCTAAGGTCTAACTGGCATCACTCTGTTGTCCAGAAGGTCCTGATTTATATGAGGATGCCCATCAGGGTCTTCAAATCTATCCCCAAAATCAATACAAACCCCAGTTTGGGGGTTTTCAGCTTCGTCAAACCATGGGTTGTCCTACAGACTGGTTGGGAAGGGAGGTAGGGAGGGTGTCCCTCAGCCACGAGCTGCCAGTGTCCTCCCAGCCTTGCTATGAACTCAACTCCCTGGGCTTTGCTTGAGCTCAGAAATTCAATTCTGTCATCCTGCAGGATGGGGAAGAAGTAGAGAAGCCCAGGAAAGTGTTTAGAGATGAGCAGTGGTGTTTTGTGCTTGGAATTGGAAGCTTTTCAAAGCCTTCCAAAGGAGTTTGGAGGAGTCCACAGGTAGGACATGCTTTTAAACTCCCTGGCACCTCTTAATCATGAGCTGCCTCCAAAGGGGATTAAAGGACGTCAATCAACATAAATTATTCTTCACAGGAGCATCAGTGGTGTGGGCAGTTCTTATTGTAGCTTCAGCAGGAAATTGAAATATCAGCACCAGGGTGTGAAATACCCCATTGCAGGGAAGTCTTCTTCAGAAAGCAAGAGGAGGAATGTAGAGAAGATTACACACTGTTAGTCCCACTGGAGTTTTGCTCTTAATCTGTCTTAAATTAAGTTGTTTGGAAGTGTTGGCAGCTTTCTTGTGCCACAGAGCAGAGGGGGCATCACAAGCACACGGCACCCAAAGGGTGTTAGGACCAGGGAGACATCAGCAGAGTATTAATTGCATCATAGCTTAGAATCAGAATTGTCAGGGTTGGAAGGGACCTTAAAGCTCATCCAGTTCCAACCCCCCTGCCATGGGCAGGGACACCTCCCACTCCATCACTTGCTCACAGCCCCAGCCAGCCTGGCCTTCCAAATGTCCAGGGATGGGGCTTCCAGCACCTCTCTGGCCAACCTGGGCCAGTGTCTCCCCACCCTCCTGGCCAACAACTTCTTCCTAGCCTCTCATCTCAATCTCCCCACCTCTAGTTTGGACCCATTTCCCCCAGTCCTACCACTGCCCAACAGCCTCAAAAGTCCCTCCCCAGCTTCCTTGTAGCCCCTTCAGATCCTGGAAGGCCACCAGAAGGTCCCCTGGGAGCCTTCTCTTCTCCAGCCTCAACAACCCCAACTCTCTCAGTCTCTCCTCAGTGCTCCAGCCTCTGACCATCCTCGTGGCCCTTCTCTGGACACCTTCCAGCACGTCCAGGAGTTAAATCTTGAGCCCCTTTAGGGATGTTTGGCTCAATTTGAGGCACTCGAATGCACAATTCAATTGAATTCCTAATATTTTTGAAGCGGGGGGAGGAGGGGGGTGGTGTCTTCCCATCAGAACAAAAGGATGACACTTGGGAACTCTCCAGGGAAAGAGAATTCCAGGAAAGCCTCTCCCTGGCTCTGCCAGCTTGGTCTGTATCAATCGCACATAATCACCCAATAACGTCCAACGATTTCATTTGGGCTTTTGGATTGTATTAAAATATTAAAGGAGGGGAATCTAAAATTATAATAAAACGGGAGCATGAATATTTAAAGACAACCCAAAGGTTGGAAAGAAAACATTCAAACTGCAGAGGGAAGGCAGCTGAGGGGAGGGAGGGGGGTTTGCAGCCATCAGCAGCCGTGTCTGTCCTCTCTGCATTGCAATTATCTTGACGTGCACATTAGAGGCCTTGCCAGGCTGTGTGCTGCTCACTCCCCTCTCCATCCCTTTCTCCAGGCTTGGGGAGAGACTCAGGCAAGAGGGAGAAGATGTGTCCTCACTGTGTTTGTAAGTGAGTGACTCTTGAGCTCCAAGTTCACAGCAAAGAGACAAGTCCCTGCGCTGCGGGCACCGGGGGGAATGTCACTGAGCTTGGGCCTCACAGGAGGAGAAATGTCCTTGCAGGGAGAGAGATGATGTCTGCAGGGTGTCAAGAAGGAAAGGGAAGAAGAAGGAAAGACTCAGAGGGGTAATTTTTATAGCAGGCAAACGTTGAGAGCTCCCAACAGCTGAGGAGCTGTTTGTGTTGCCCAGCTCCTGTTACCTCCTGCTTGGAGGAACAGGGATGGTTGGAGAGCAAGTGCAGCTTGGAACTGGGTGATCTTTAAGGTCCCTTCCAACCCAAACCATCCTATGATTCTATGAAATGCTTTGTTATTGACCCGTCCTGGCTTTATTAGGGACATGCATTCTCTTGCTCATAACCTGACCTTTTCTTCTGAGGGGAGCTGGGACATGGATGGGGGGGTGTGAGAGGGTCTCAGGTGGTCTCAGCACACTCAGGATTTGGGGATCACACACAGCTGGAATGGGTGTGAGAAATCAGAGCTGTGCTTCAGATGCTGCAGTGACCCAGGGGAGCTTGATTTCAATGGGAATTGAGGCTACCAGGGGAGCCAAACACGGGGTTTATTTCCTTTTAGGCACGTCCTGTTTTTACCCTGAGTAACTGGCTCTGTTGGGCTGTAGTGAAATATCCACTGCAGTTCAAAACCACTTGGACTATTTGAACCAATAAGCCTTAAACCTCCCCCGTTGGGTAGCCAGTGCTAACAGCATTAAGTCTTAGATTGCTGGGCAGAAGATTAATGGGTTGGCAAAACCTAAAGAAATTTGCCTTGGATGTTTCTCTCAGGACACAGAATTTGTGGCCGTGGATTTTCTGATCTCCACTATCTGCCATCCTCAGCCCAGGTTCCTGGTGTGGGGCAGAGCCTGGCACTTTGTCTGACACCTCCAGTCAAAGTCTGGGAGTTTTGGCCACTGGTTTGCTCAGGGGTGAGCTCTGGCTGTGGACACAGAGCCTTGGAAAGGCATCGTGCTTGGTGGTGGAGTTTGATGCTGTATTTAGCTCCTGCTGGGGAGGAGACTTTGAACAGGGAACTTCTTTTGACCTTTGGTTATGCCTGGAAGGCTTTATTCTCCAGCCAGTGATTGAGGGGTGAATAAATTCCTGGAAAGTCCTCAAAGAGAGCAAGTAGCTTTAAACCAGGGCTGCCCAGGGAAGGGCTGAGGAGGGACAGGAGGAAGGACACCTGAAGTGCTGCCTGGAAAACCAGTAGCAGGTAACACAGCATCTCCCACATCCAGTCCAGCACAACTGGTCACTGCCTGGTCCTTCCCTGGAGCTCTCCTCTTCCTCACCTTCACACACCAGGGCTGTGATTCAGCACAGGACACACACTTCAGTTTGTGCTTGTCCCTGTGGCCTTTGGCAGAGCTCAGCCTGTGCCTCGGGACCTTTCCAAACAGCAGAGGATTAATGAGGGCTGGGTCGGGGCCTCTTGTACCCTCCAAGCTCATCTGCTGCTGGTCTGGAACGTCCAACATCCACTGCTGTCTGCTGGAGACTCTTTATCAGCAGCCACAGGGGCTCTGTCGTAGGCAGAGGAGGGGAAGGGAGAAGTCACATTATCCCTTCTGCTGGGAAGCATCAAAAGGAGCAGCACGAGAGGTGCAGGGAGCAGTGCTGGTTACAAGAGGTAGCCCAAGCTCTGGCTTGGAATTGCTAGCCCCAATTTTGTGCTTTTTTCTTTGCCCATCTGCTGTTCCCCACTGCAGCAGCCTCATGGAGCAGTGGGCAGAGCCTCTGTAGCTGTTCCACACCACAATTACCCTCTTCAAACCCATAGAAGTTGGGATGGCACCTCTGCTGTGAGGAGAGACTGAGAGAGTTGGGGTTGTTCAGGCTGGAGAAGAGAAGGCTCCCAGGGGACCTTCTGGTGGCCTTCCAGGATCTGAAGGGGGCTACAAGGAAGCTGGGGAGGGACTTTTGAGGCTGTCGGGCAGTGGTAGGACTGGGGGGAATGGGTCCAAAGTAGAGGTGGGGAGATTGAGATGAGACAGTAGGAAGAAGTTGTTGCCCAGGAAGGTGGGGAGACACTGGCCCAGGTTGGCCAGAGAGGTGCTGGAAGCCCCATCCCTGGACATTTGGAAGGCCAGGCTGGCTGGGGCGGGGAGCAAGTGATGGAGTGGGAGGTGTGCCTGCCATGGCAGGGGGGTTGGAACTGGATGATCTTTAAGGTCCCTTCCAACCCCGACAATTCTCTGAGTGACTCAGGTTGTGTTAGTGGTGCCCATGTCCCTCTGCTCTGGTGCCTGAGGAATGCAGGAGGAGAAGATCCCTTACAGCCAACGGGGATCTCCAGCCTCATTTTTGCCAGAAATCTGCCAGCTTATAATTAGGCCCCATGAATAATTCATGGCAGCCCTTGGTCCATCAGCTCTGACAGCAGGGATCCTTTTGCCAGCAAAATACAAGGTTTGTCTTATTTGTGAAAAAAATTCAGGCAGCAGCTTTTGAGCCAGGAGAGGGAGGGGTTCGTGTGTCTGTGGATAAATATATATTATGTACAGATATATAAAAACATATATATATATCTCCCCAGGCACACACACACATATATATATATATGCTTTGTGTGCTAGCTCTATAACACAAGCTCTGCTTGTAGAGCATGGATCAAACCTCTCAGTGATGTCAGTGATTAAACCAATTGGGTTGCAGCAGGGCTGGAGACATATTTATATCTGCTCTCTTTTACAGGCTAAAAATACCCCCGTGATGCTGAAGGGATGTGTTTTTAGGCAGCTGCCTTTAGAAATACCTCCAGCCCCACATTTGGCTGTTGTTTTTGGAAAGCAGGAGAAGAGATCAGAGCCTTGAGGTCTTGTCAGGAGCTCTCACATCTCGTGGCTCTTTAAGGCTCCCTCACACTCCCTCTTTCTGTGTTTTCATTCTTAAATACGGGCTGTGTCCAGGCTTTATTAATTTATAACAATAGCTGCTGGTGCTGGGGGATGAATGGGGCTATGAAATATCTGACATGGCAATTAGGGCTGCTGGAGCAGCGAGGCCTGACTCTGGCTGCAAGGGAAGTTGTGTAAACCAAGGCTAATTAATTGCTTTTCAGGGGGAAAAAAAAAAGAAAACACACACAAACGATCTGGGGCAAAATCCTCGTCCTGTCCTGGTGTAAATCTGGAGCAGAGCTGCTGAGTTTTTGCAGGTATTGTAAATGGTGGGACATTGAGGGGCTGGAGAGGGTGTAGAGAAGGGCAGCAAAGGTGGTGAGAGGGCTGAGAATATGTTGTATGAGGAGTGTCTGAGGGAACTGGGGTTGTTTAGCTTGGAGGAGGCTGAGAGGAGACCTCAGTTCTCTCTACAGCTGCCTCAAAGGAGGTTGTGGTGAGGCTGGGGTTGGGCTCTTCTCCCAAGGAACTAATGACAGGACAAGAGGTGATGGCCTCAAGTTGCCCCAGGGGAGGTTTAGGTTGGACATTAGGAAGAAGTTCTTCACTGGCAGAGTGGTCAGGGACTGGCCCAGGCTGCCCAGGGAGGTGCTGGAGTCACCATCCCTGGAGGGGTTCAACAAAGGAGTAGATGTGGAGCTTTGGGACATGGTCTGGGGGTCAGGGAGATGTTGGACAAAGGTTGGACTTGCTGATCCTAGAGGTCCTTTCCAACCTAAATGATTCTATGATCCTATGAAGTCGTGGCAGGCACAGTAAGGGGGATGCTGCAGGTGAAGGTGTGTGTCACACACCAGCATTTCCCCAAAAATCAGCCTCCATTTATTGCCACACAATTTGAGTGGCACCAGCCTGAGTCCAGGACCTTCTGGACCACACGGTGAGTGCTGTGGTGCTGAGCATCTCCCTGCTCACATCTCTCCTCCCCAGCTCCTTGTGGTGCCCTCAGGATCAGGGACAGATGATGTGCAGTGAAAGGAGGAGACTTTGATCAGCTCCTGTGTGCTGGTTCCTGCCTGGTTTTCAATATCCAGAAAGGTCCCGGGGACAGAGAAGGTCTTTAATAGCTTCTCATTAGAGCAGACCAAAGCAACCTCTAGATTAAAATGTCTCTCTGAGAGAGAGAAGGAGGGAGGGAAGGTGGGGGCAGCCTGTGTTGGACTCTGGACCTCAGAAATCATGGGGCAACTGGGCCAGTGAAGGGCAGTGTCCCCAGATGTGGTGGCCCCAGCCCAGGGTGGTGGATGGTGACCACATCCCAGCTCCCTCTCTCTTGCCAGCAGCTTTAAACGAGGCAGCAGAGGGTGACTGAAGTGCTCTGCAGTGACCAGCAGCAGCAGGAGAGGTGCTGGCAGAAGGTCACTTGTGTTCCCCCATCCCTGCTCAGTGATCCCAGGCTGAGGTGTGACACCACCTGCTAACACACTGCTCAAGATGACTGAGCCAAGTGGAAGTGACAGCTCCTGGCAAGGCAGCACAAGCCTGACAACTCAAACCAGGTCCTCTGAAATGTTCAGCTGGGTTGGTGAGGTGAGTTCTAGCTGCTGCCCCCCCTCCTCCTTCACAGAGAAATGGAGAAGGGGCCAGAGCACAACTCCCAGTGATGTGTCTTGCTCTAGAGAGGACCATGACCATGGCCTGGAGGGTTGGAAGGAAGGTCTGTCCATCACAGTGGGCTCTGGAGGCTGCTCCTTTGCAAGGAGCTATGTCACAGCCCAGATTTGGTGCATAAACCCACCTCCTTCTCCCCATCTCCAGAGCAAGGAGGGTCACCCAGGTCATCACAGCCATTGGGGTGCTGCTGGTGTGCAGTGGGTGTGCCAGGAGGGGTACAGGACATTTGAGGTCCAGGTGTAGTTATCTGTGCACCAACCCAGCCCAGCATGTGGGAGGGTTTAGGGGGTGTGGAGAGGGATTGGATGTGCAGGTGAGGGTGGAAGCTCATCCGTGGCCATGCATGGGGAGCCAGAACATGTGGGAGGTGTGATGGGCTCCTGAGATCCATGTGGGATGTGGAGAGGGAGCGTGTCAGTGGTGGGACAGGTGATTGTGCAAGTGGTGTGTCTGCACAAGGGCTTCCCCTGGCCCTGTTGTAAGAACACAGAGCACTGGGAGCCCAGTTGCTTTTTCCACCTCAGCTATCACTTAAATGCCAACACACTAACAAACACGAGGCATTATTTAAAAGCCACTGTGCTTGGCCCTACAAGGACCTTTTCAGTCGCTGGAATGTCAAGGAGAAGGATGTTGCTGCTTCCCTGATGACTGGTGGATTAACCTCCTCCTCATTTACAGCATGACCCAGGGGAGAGGCAAAGAGCTGCTGAGATGGGAGAGGGGGGGTCTGTAGTCACCAACATGGAGCAACCCATGGAGCTGATGCTCTGGGTGGGGAAATCCAGGTGAGGGGAAGGATCAATCCCCAGGGAAGGGATAAAACTTGAGGAGTGGTAGCTGCAGAAGAAGCAGTTCCCAGCCTGGGCTGTCCAGAGCTGTCGAGCTGAGTTTGTTTGTTGTTTGGTTATTGGTGCTGGCACTGAGAGGCCAGCAAGGCTGATGTGTCTGCCCATCTCAGAGCTGGGAGGCCACAGTCCTTGGCTGCAGTGCCCAGTGGGGCTGGACACGTGCTGGGGCTGCTGTGTTCTGCTCAGAGGCATCAACTTGTCTGGTCCTCACTGTCTGGAGCCTTCCACCTGCTGCCCCCACTCCCTTTCCCTGCAGCAAAGCAGCTTTGGCCAGGGGCTTTTTATTGCTTGTTTACCAAGCTGCAAACCCTTGTTGCTCTGGCTGCTGTTGCAAACCCAACATTTCCAACCTCCTCTCCTGTCTTCTGCCTTCAGGAGAGGCTTTTTCTGTCTCCCACACTTCAGGTGAAGCCCCATGTAAGGCTGGGAGTCACCACCTGTGACTGGGGTGAGGTTGGGAGCAGCAGCAAAAGCCAGAAACCAGGATCTCTCTGTGAGCACAAATCCTCCAGCACTTTCTAAACAACCAGTGGTTACGTCTGTCTGGAGCAGATGTTGTTTTGGAGCTGAGAAAAGGTCACTGGTTGCAGTGGTGCCATTTCACCCCTTCCGACCTCATTAGAGGCTTTTCCCAAGTAAGTCACTAGTTTTATTTATCTAACAATGAGACAGACTTTGGTTTTTCCCCCCTGTCTGCACAAAATAGGAGCTGGAGCTTCCTTTGCAGGCTGAGATGTACCATGTTAAGAGGTGCTTAGATGCCTTTCCACATTCAAAGCACCTGAAAGGTGGTGCAGAATAAAAGGGAGAATTGAGCTGCTGAGTGTGTTGGGGAGGGGAGAGCCTGTTTTGCTGGGCAGGGCCAAGAACTCAGGTGCTGGGAGGTTGCCATTAGGGTGAGGAGGTCCAAAGAGAGGTACTTAAAGAGAGCCTGGGATGTGGAAGCTGTTCTGGTTCTGCTGGGAGCTGTGGAGGCTCCTGGGGATGTTCAGCACATGGGTGCTCCTCTCTTGCTGTGTGGGAGGTGAGTCTGGCACTGAGCAGATGGTGTGGGCAACACCCTGTGCCTGCCATGGGGTGGGGGGACACCCCCTGCCATGTTCAGGTGTCTCTGGGTGCTCCTGTGAGTGCAGCATCACCAGCTCCCTGGGCTGGGCAACATGGGGGGAATTACTCAAGATTTGGCTGATAAATAACTGGAGCCTCTTGGTCACATGCTGTGTTTTCTGTTGCTCTTCATGGTGACTTTTGATAAGCCCCAATAATCAGCAGTGAGGAGAGGACAGGTTGTTGCTTCTCTCCACTCATGGGCACTTTAGAAATACCTTTTAGGCAGCTTGAGATTTTTTGGCACCTGCAAAGACAAGTGTTATTTGTGCTTCCCTCTTCTAGCTCTGCTGTGGAAGGACCAAAAAGTCACAGCTGCATTTTTTGTCTCTGTAAATGCCACAAACACCCTGTTCCATCTCTCCTGTGCTGCTGCTGCTGCTCCAGGCAAGGCTACTGGGCTACACCTGGATGAAAAGTTCCCTAAGTCTGGCCAGACTGGGCTCAGCCTCAGGGTGCAGCAGAGAAAAAAGGGAAATTTCCCCAGCACTTCAGGAATAGCTGCAAACAAGAGGTTTTGAGTCATATCTAGGCACTTAACTCAGGCTGAAACTTCTAGCAAGGCTTTAGTCTCCTCACAGGAGCCTTTTAAAACTTGTCCTCCGAATCCTAGATGGATTATAAATCATTAGAGCAGATGAGGAGGGCTCCAGGATGGATGAGGCAGTGGTAAAACAGATTAGTTGGAATATAGAGCAGATCTGAAAGCATCAACGGGGAGGGAGCTGATTAGTGCAAGAAGATGAGATTAGATAGAGCAGCTCTTCTCCTGCTGCCTTGGCTGCCCTGTCCCATCTCCCAGCCAAAACCAGCTGGGCCAACAATGCCAGAACCCAAACCTCCCTTCCTCTGGGCTTCAAAGTCAGGCAGCATTTGGGTTTGTCCAGAATTCTGCCTCCATCCCAGCCTGTCTGTGCTGAAAAAGAAAGGAGAGGAAGGAAAGGCAAGTGCTGGGGGTCAAGGGCTTCTCTAGAGTTGGGGGGCAATGAGCAGCTGCCCACAGAGCTCATCAGGGGCTTAAAAAAAGGGGGAGAGCCCAGGCAAGAAGAATCACCCAGTGCTTGGTTTTATTCCTATCTCTGCTCCACACCAGCAGTGGCTGGAGTTGACCCTTTGGGTATCCTGCTTGTTGTTGCTGGAGGTTTTTCATGTTTGTTTTTTCCAGAAGCAATAATTCCAATGGCTGGAAAAGCAGTTAAAGCTTCTTAGAGCAATTAACTCCTTTGCTTTGGTCCCTACTGCTGGGGGCTGGTGTTAACTGGGAAACATCATCCATTTGTTTATATTAAAGAGGAGAAGGGAGAGATTTGCAAGGGGGAGGTCACGAGGAGATCGTTCAGTCCTAGTGGGCCATAAAGTGTTGATGGAGCAGGAGTGAGCTGAGCACTTGCAGGCTCCCCATGTAAACCCTGTAATCACCTTGTTAACACACTCCCCAGCAGCAACTTCCCTGGTTCCTGCCTGCTCTGGAATATTCATGTGCTCATGCATCATTTTAATGAACTGATCAACACATTCATAAGCTATTAATTAAACATTTATTAGTAATTATGCTTGGGGATCACCTCGTGTGGAACTCCTGGTGTTAGCAACGTGACATCTCACCCCCTGTGTTTCACCAGCCCAGTCCACAGGGTGGGAAAGACCCTTCTGCAAGGTGCAAGGCTCCTTCCCTCCCATCCTGCCCAGTTTCTGGCTCAGCTCTTGCTAATCACTATATTCTGCTTCCCTGGGCTTTGTGGAAATGAGCTGGTAGGAGAACCCAGCAGAATTCACTGGGTGATGGCCACATTACCAAGGCAAATGTGCTGCGGGGCAGGAGCACAGGGAGCCATGGCAGAGCCTCACTGCAAATGTTACAGGGATTTCCAGATGAGAATTAATGGACTTGCCTTGGCCAGCGTGGAAGAAAATGTTCTACGTGTGGTTGTTTATTATTTCTGTTACACTCAGTGTTCTTGCTTATTGCTTCCATCTGTTGGCATCAAGCTATTGGCTCCTGGCTTATCGCTGGGCTGTAAAACCCTTCCCGGGCAGGGAGGGTGGTGTGGGGAGAGGCAGAACAAAAGAGCCTGACAAATTTAGGTGCTTAAAGGTTGGGCTGCCTTGGTATCAGTTCCAGAGAGGAGCTCAGGTGCTTAATTCCCAGGGGTTTCATTCAGGGAGAAATCTGTTCGATGGCCTGAAATATTAAGTGCAGAAATTGTTACCCTTGCAAAGCCATTTTCTCCATCACATCTCCAGTTGGTGCTTCAGGAGATTGGCTTTGTACAGGGTTCTTGGGGACCAATCAGCCCAGGCTACGTCCTGCTTGAAGAATACTTCAGCTCCTCCTTGGGCATGAGTTGTTCTGCTTATTCTTCCTCGCTGCCCCTCCTCTTTAGTGCTGCCAGATTGGCCAGGACAGGATCGAGCAGGACAACTGGGAGATCCAGAGTCATCACTGGAAATAAAGCTGCTCTCCAGGCCATGTCTCCAGCCAACATCATGAGTTGAAGGAGGAGAAGAGGGAGCCATGGGACCCCCAGGCTGCTGGAGCTTCCACAGCCAAACCTCTGTCTGCTGCTGGTTCTCCAGGGACCCTCTGAATAATCCCGTGCAGGTGGCTCCAGCTCTGCTGCTTGTGGCTGAACTGGCAGGAAGGGGAGATGCTGCACTAGGTCGTGTGCTGCTTTAGAAATTTTAATCCTGGCTTTGAATTTTCCAGCAGAATGGGTTTGCTCTACCTCTGGGCTGGAGGGAAACTTCTTTTGGTTACCCTGGAAACACGAAGACGACGGATCCGTCGTTCAACGGCGAGAGGGAGAGGATGAGAAAGAAGCAGAGGACCAAAAAAAGTGTGGAGGAGAAGAGCAGAGGAGCAAAAGGGCCTTTCAGAGGAGCCATCTGCACCTTCAGGGCTGGGAGCAGGGAGTGCTCAGTGGTCAGGGTTTCCCAGAGCTTCACTGGATCTCCCATAGCAGGAGAATCACCGGAGAAATTTTGCTCAACTTTGACAACGAAGCAACGAGTGATGGATTAATGTTAATATCTCCTTGCTCCCTTCCCAGCTCTGGCAGCCTGGACTCAGCTCACACTTTCCATCCTCCAGCTTTTACCTCATTTAAACCTGGGGTGTTGTGTATGCAGAGCACACCCAAAGGCCAAAGAGCTGCTTGGTGAGGAACTGGCCAAGCTGCAGGACAAGAGCAAGTGTCCTCCTACCATGTGGGAACAGGAGGAATCCAAATTTGGAGACCACCTCCCATTCATGAGGACAACAAGGCCATTTACCCAATTAAAGTCAGGCAGGTTAATTGGCTTTGTGAGGAAGCCAGTGGGTTAATTCTTGTCCAAGAAGAAGCTGTAACACCCAGTGTGGAAAAAGTGACCCCCACAGAAGGGCAGGGATTGGGATGGGGCTCTCACTGTCCATGCTGCCCTTGGAAGCACCTAGAAATTAAAGAAGCTTGTGTTTACAGGTGAGGTCAGGACATTTCTAGGGGTCATGTCCCTGGTGACAGCTTCAGAACAAATCAGAGTCTCTTCTGCATTGTGGGGTCTGGCATAAGCACCAAGAGGAACCTGCAGCTTGTCCTGGGTCTATGCAGTGGGATCTCCATCAAGATCCATCCATGGCTGCAAGGTTTCAACCTAGGGCAGGGATCTCTGCACCCAGCTCTGGAGTTACTTGGTTGGAGGGTACAGGGTAAAGAAATTTACAGGGCCATTTTTCCCCCTGTGAACTGAGAGCTCTGGAGAAGATAAATGACTCCTTCATGTCTTGGTGAGCTCTGAGCTCCCATTAAAAGGAGATTTCTGCCCTTCCCACTGAACTTGCAGGAGTTAGACTCAGGAATTTCTTTTTCCTGCTGGAAATTGGAGTGAAGAGCAGGTGAGAAGGGGATAGTGCATTGCAACATCCAGCTGCTTAAAGCCAGGATATGTAGCTCCTGCCCCCCTAAGTTCCCTTTGCTCACCTCCTGTTCCCATGCCTTGATGATATAAGTCCCCCTCTTGCACTTTGTCTCCCTGCTGCCCTCCAAAGCACCAGCTCATATTAATCTTCTCTCTCCTTGCTGAGTTGCAAAGTGCTTAAAGGCAAGGGCTCCACTTTCCTGCTCTTGCAAAGTCCCCTCTGCTTCTGGTGGCACCATGCAAATAAATATATGGCAATAACCTGTAACCTCTCATCCCCAGGGCCATGGAGCTGGCAGGGTGGCCAAGGAGAAGGTGGGTTCCATTTGCCTTTTAAGCTGCATCCTCCTCCACCTGCTCCACTCACTACCTTGCTCTGCTTCTTGTTGGCCCCCCAATATCTCCAGATTTTCACTCATCACAGCCTCATGTCCTCTTCTTCCAGCAGGACAGCTCCAGAACAGCCTCAGCTCACCTCTGAAGCAAGTCTGGGGAAGACGAGAGGAAAGGAAAAAGGAAAAAAGAAAAGGAACTTTTCCCCTTGGAGGAAGAAGAAAACCAGCGTGGGCCAGGTAAAAGTTGTTGGTTTTGTCAGTGCTGGAGGAGCTGCATCTGCTGAGCTGCTCAGGCTGTGCTGGCTGGATTGTAACTTGCCACTGCCATCTGCGGGGCTCTCCTTGCTAGTAGCAAACTCGGGCAGTCTCAGGAGGCTCCTGCTCTGGGGGATGGTTGTTCTCCTCCCCCCCAGGGAAGTTTGCAGCCCCTTTCCCCTCCCTCAGCCCCCGCTGGAGCAGTGTCAGTGGAGCTGGCAGGCAGAGCAGGAGGTGAGTGGAGCAGAGGCTCTTTGACAGTGTGTTTTGGATGCATTTCAGGTGAAAACACACCAAAAAAAAAACACCCCAGGCGTGTTTGATCCTGGCTGTACCTGCCTTCCATATTCATGTTCGTGCTCCTCCATGTCATTATGGGATTAAAGCATCATTAAGCACACAATGAAAGCCTTTGATAACACTCTGCCCCATGCTCCTCCTTGCTCTTCTCTTTTACATTTCTCCCACCTCATCCTCTTCCTTTTTTTTCCTTTTCCTCTTATTTTAATCTAGTCTTTTTCCACCTTCTTTTTTTTCTGCAGTGATTTCAGGGGGGTTCTGGAGTAGCACCCCACTGAGATGTGGCACAGTTGAAAGGATTGTATCCTACCCACCCCTTCCCCCAGTTCTGTGTCAGTTTGAGGGTGTCACCCAGCACAGACCAGTGCAGCTCTCTCCAGGTCCAGAGCCAGACTGGGAGAGCAGCTCCATGCAGGGATGGTGGGGACCACAAGCAGGTCCCCAGCGTAGGGTTGTGGTGTAAATCCAGAGGTTATTCCAGGGAAGCTGCTTCAGATTTACTCCAGGCTGGCAACGATGGGTATCTGGTGCTCAACAGCCACTTTGCAGCCTCTTCACTGAGAGCTGCAGAGCTCCAAGCAGCCGCTGGAGAATGTTGGGAGTATTTTTAATAAAGGTGCTGAGCCCAATCTCCTCCTGGATGCCAAACGTGACAGCAATTTAGATTGAAAGCCTCTGTTTTCCAGACAGACACTCAGCCAGTTAGTGCAAACAAAAAGGCACTTGTAGCTCCAGTCCTTTAATCTTACTCCCTGCTTCATGATAGATAAGGCGTCTTGACATCAAATTGCACTAATATGGTCCTCTGAAGATTAGCACTGTGGACAATGCTTGTCAGCTGGCTCCCCCTGATATGTGTTTGGAGTGTGGCAAGGTCTAGTGGTCAGAGCAGGGATGCTGGTGTGGAAATTGGGCTGCTCTCCTTCTCTCCTTGCCCCTGACTTCCAGGCTGCCAGTGCCTGCCCTTGCCTCTTGGCTTTCTGCTGTTGTAAAATGGGCAGAATAGATGCTAATTGCTTGGGGGGGAGGAGCTCGTTGGGGGATGGTTAATGATTATTGGCTTGGAAATGACAGAGGAGAGGGAGGAAGGAGCAGAAGGAAGGTTTTGCAGTGAGTGAGGGATGCAGGGGCTGCTTCTCCAGAGGTCTCAAAGCTCTTTCCTGCAGATGGTCTCATTTGAACAAAGGGGTAAAAAAAAACCCAGAAGGTCAAGTGGTTTGCCCAAGGTCGTATGAAAAGTCTGGGAATGAACCCAAGTGCTGCAGGTGCTGCTGGGCTCTGTAACCAGGGATTGTGCTGCCTGTTCAGGACAGGCTGGGAAGCTGTTGATGGGCACAAACTCCCCACCATGGGCTTCAGATCCCTGGGCAGAGCTGGGGGTCCCTTCAGCAGCCCCAGAGCAGCCCTTGAGGGGGAAATGATGGCTGCACAGCAGCTCTGCTTCCACACATCCAGTGTGAGGCCAAGGGACATAAAGCCTGGCTCAGTTCTGCTCCTAGTTTCCTTCCAGGTAAACCCAGAGCAGCCTCTGGGAGAGGGGGGCAGACTTGCTGGGGTGGGTGTGAGAAGATGATGGGAGCCTGGAGACACTGTGTGTCTTCCCAAGTGTGTTCTCTCCACCTTCCCAAGGACTCCCTCAAGTACCCCAGGCATAAAAAGCAGCCTGAAGCCCACCTGGACCTGCCATTAGTCTGTGGATGAGCCTCTGCTGAGCCCAAAGCTTTGGGCTTTGCTTTGGTTGGTCCCTCAGACCCTCAGGAAGAGGTTGCTGGGCTCAGCCCTCCCCCTGAACGGGGCTGTATGTGCTGTTCTCAGGCAGCTCCTCCATCCCACTGCTTCCATGGAGATGAGCCTGTCCTGGCACATCCCTATTCACCTGCCTGCTTGGGTCTGAGTGGATTTAGCTCTGAGAATGAAGGACTGTCCTACAGCTCCCCAAAATCCTGCCTTGTGCAAGATGCCACAGAGTCTCCTTCTGCTCAGAGCAGAGGGACCATACCCTGCCCACACTGGTGGCCAGAATGCAGCCCTGGGGAAGGGAGGCATGAACATTGCTCTGACACCACCCTGGGATCATCCACAGCTTCCTCAGCACCAGAGGAGGTGGGAGGTGTGGGAGCAATGTCAGCCCAGCAGGAGCTCCCAGCAGCCTCCCCAAGATCAAGCTGCACAAGGCTGGGGAAAAGGGGCAGGGGAAGGAGCCTCAAGTCAATTACACCCCAGGAGAACTCTGCATGAGGTGAAGGAACTTCACAGCTGAAGTCAAGGAGGAGATTAGAGCCTGGGGTAACAACCAGCCCTGCATGAGCAGCCACAGAGGGAAGGGCCAAGCTTGGAGAGGTGAGGAAGGTGGTGGGTTAAACACACAGACATAAGGGCTGTGCTGGGGGATGTTAGATCCAGAGAGTTCCCTGCTGGGGCTCCCTCCAGAGAGGCTTCACTCAGCCAGCTCCTGGTGGAGAGGAGCAGAGGATACACACCAAGGGCTTGGCACATTCCCAGAGACTGCTGGATAAAACACCCTTGAAGTCAGGAACCTGCACAGGGACCAGTCTGGGGGCACCCAGCTATTGCCAGCCATGAGCTACTCCTTGATCTTCTAGGTCCTTTCCAACCGTGATGGTTCCTGCACTAGCAAGAGCCTTTTGTTGTTGTTTGAAAGGCTTTGAGATGCAGGTTTTGTTCTGATGTGGCAAAGGACTGTTTTAATAGCTGTGTATTAAGTTTATTCAGGGGGGGAAATGCCAGGCTGGGTTAGCCTGTGGTTCAGGGAGCTGGGCTGTTATCAACAGCCTCTTTCCACCAGGGTTCAGCAGGAGATGGTACCAGGGGCAGTGCTGGAGGATTCCCCAGCCTGGATTCCCTGGGTGTCCATGGTCAGAATGAATGCAAAGGGCTGATTCTCCCCTCCCTTCCCCCTGGAGATCCCCAACTTAGGGCACTTCCCTTTCAAATATTTTCATGCCAGTACAAACAGAGCTCTCCAGCTCCTGGTGTTGTGGGGAGTGAGGGTTTCATGCCAGGCTGTGATGCAGGAGAGACCAAAGAGTCCCTGAGAAAGGTGGGGTTCATAGAGAATTGTCAGGGTTGGAAGGGACCTCAAAGCTCATCCAGTTCCAACCCCCTGCCACGGGCAGGGACACCTCCCACTCCATCAGTTGCTCACAGTCCCAGCCAGCCTGGCCTGCAACATTTCCAGCACTTTGTGGCCGTGGCAGAGCTCTGGGACTGCTCTGACCTGCTGGAGCCACCCTGAGCACTTCAGGGGCAGGGTGGGAGAAGGTGTCCTGGTGGAGCTCGAGGGGAGTCACTCAATCTGTGCAAGTTGACAGCTCTGTGTCAAGGTCTGGCCCCAGCAGAGGGAACGATGCTCATCCAGTGGAGCCTGGGAAGCTTTCCAAGGCCTCGTCTCCACAAGGCAGCAGCAACGTGCCCCTTTGCATAAATATCCCTCAGATTCATCAGATAAAACCCCACTAAGGAAGGAACTCCTCCTGCATTTAAATCCATGCCCAGTTGCTCCTGGCTGTGCCAGCCAGCCATGCCCACCCCTCCACCAGCCCAGCAGCAAGGTACCTTCCAGATGGTTCCCCCGTCCTGAAGAACTGCTCTGCACAGCCGATTAAATTCTGCTTGTTGTAATTAAGCCCGACACAATTAGCTGTCAAGCAGGGCACTCATCTGTTTTATGTTGCAATCTCTTCACCAGGCGAGGCTGCTCGACAAGATTGTCACTTTTGGAAAAGATTTTCATTACTTACCCTGGGCTCCGTGTCAGCTGATGAAATATAAAAATGTGCTCCGCAGCCAAGGCAGGGAAATTCTCATTTAATGTTCCACACAGTATTATGAAAGTAATGTACTCTGAAAATGAATGCATTTTGGAACATTTCGGCAGAAATGTAATTTGTCTGCTAAGTAATAACTGCATGTTCATGAATTTACTGATTTCTTTTTTCTTGCAAGATGCCTTTCGTAAAGTTGGGGAGACTTTTTCTGACCTCAGATGAGGGGAAGAGAAACTGTTGCTGTTGTTGCTCCTCCCTCCCTCTTTCTTTCATTCTTTTTCTCCTCCATCACTTCCACACATCCTCAGTATAAGAACCAGGCACTGAGGGGAAGCTCAGCAGGGAAGAAATGTGCAGCTCAATAGGGAAAAGGCAGAAAATAATTGTGGTCAGGGAGGACCAAGGGAGCTCCATCTTCCTGTGCCTTTAAGAACAGAGAGCAAGGAATCCCCTGTTGCTCCTCACAGCTCAACCAGCAGCATCTGGCAGAGGAGATGCAATCACAGCTCTTCCCTCTTCTGGTGGGACTGTGGATTTTCTGCAGTGCTGATGGCAGAGGCTAAGGGGGGTTAAATACGTAGAGTTGTGGGTGCTGCTCGCCAACAAAATTCAGATTTGCAAAGGGAGAGGATAAGGAAGGGTGGGGGAGGCTTCTCCTCTCCTTAGAAATAGGGGCTGGACCCTGGGACAAATGGTTGAACCCCCTCTGGCTGGTGCATTGCCTCCTTCTGCTCTAGTTTGTGTAGGGTTGTACCTTCAGTGCTGAGCATTCATGGTTGAATGGTCTAAACACTGAATCCCAGCATGGTGGGGGTTGAAGGGACCTCTGGAGATCATCTGCTCCAACCCCCCTGCTCCAGCAGCTCACCCAGGATCATGTCCAGGCCCCTTTGGAATCTCTCCACACAAGGAGACCCCACAACCTCTCTGGGCAGCCTGGGCCAGGCTCCAACACCCTCACCCCAAACAACTTTCTCCTCCTGCTCACATGGAACCTTCTGGGTTCCAGTTTGTGCCCCTTGTCCCATCACTGGGCACCACTGACAAGAGTCTGGCCCCAGCCTCTTGCCTCTAAGGGCCCGTTGCTGGCTCATGGGCAACTTGTTGTCTGGTGCAGGGGATTATTCCTCCCTGGGGATGTTTTCTCCCTGGAAAGGGGGGATGTTGCCCAGCCAGGAGGATGGGGAGCTCTGAACCAGCTCTGAAGTTCTTACTGAGCTCCCCCCCAGGAGAGAAAGGGCTGAGCCACAGTCACTGGCTTCAACCAGGCACAAATTTAGTAGGGGACAGAGTGGGGGGGATGAAAAACCAGATTAATGGCAACAAGTAGGAAAAGAAGAGGAAATTAGGTGAGGAATTACAGTGAGAATGGGGACTGTGGCCACAACTGAGCTCAGCAAGCTCCTGCATTCACTTACAATGTGATGAGAGTTGCAGGGTGAGCTGAGCTGGTGCCATCCCTGTGTCCTTCCAAGCCCTGGTGAGAGAAAGGATTCTCCTCTGATCTTATTTACCCCCACACTTGGGTACTTAGGGTCCTGGGTGGCCTTGGGCAGGAAGAAGTGGAGAGAGGCAGCTCTTGCTGTCCTGATGGGGCTGCACAATCGGGGCTGTCAGTTGGTGTGTGATGAAATAAAGAGTTTTAAGATGCTAAGAAGAAGTTATGTGCTGAGGTTTGAGCCCTGCTGTGCCAAGCATTACCCAGCTTTGTTTGCTGCCTGTTACTGGCCATTAACTCCCCGGGCAGACTCTCTCAACTCAGAATTCAAGTGGCTTTAATCAGGCTTCGTTTACCCTCCTTGGGCAGGAATAAAGTTCATTCAAATTAACACCACTTTATCTCCAACTAGAAGCAGCATCTTCAAGCTTTCTCTTTCAGGGCACACCTTTTCCTCACTCAGCTTTCCTTGCAGAGAGGCCTTGTCTTGAAAAAAAGCTCCTTTTTTTTCCAGGAGTGGTTCTGGAAGGTGTCTCCTCTTTGGCCAGGGTTGGAGTGGAGCCTCCTCCATGAGCATCCAGGCAGAGAAGGATGAAATGGAGCAAATGGAAGCAGAGCAGGTGAGTAGGAAAACATTGAGCAGGGGGAGAAGGAGGAGTAGTGATGATTACAAGGCTTGTAGATCTTTATTTTTAAGAGAGCATCACGCAGGGAGGAACCAAACCAGACTGGGTGGGTGCAAAGCTTGTGGGGTTCATGGGGTGGATGTGTCCTGACAGCCCCGGTCCCAAATGCTGGGAGCTTTTTGGTCCCAAAAACAGACCACCAGGGTCTTTGCATGTTCCCTCACTCCAGAATCACCATGGAGCAGCACCAAACAAAGCAGGGCTCATAAAGATAGAATCAGAGAATGTTTGAGGCTGGAAGGGACCTCCAGAGCTCATCTGGTCCAACCTCCCTACCCCAGCAGGGACATCTCTACCTAGGGCAGGTTGCTCAGAGCCCCAGCAAGCCTGACCTTGAAGGACTCCAGGGGTGGGGTCTCCACCCCCTCTCTGGGCAGCCCCTTCCACTGATTTATCACCCTCAGATTAAGAACTTTTTTCTAATCTCCAGCCTAAATCGCTCCTTTCCCAGATTAAAAAGATGGACCCAGACACCACTGCAGAGCCACAGCCTGTGTGTTATGGACAACCTGCATAAACAGAGTCAATCTGGTGAGTCCAAGCCAGGAGAGACTCGGGGTGTCCACAAGGGCTGTTTGCCCAGGCCCCTGCACATCTGCTCCCCCCCAGCTCCTGCTCCAGCCCAGCTGCCAGGGCTTTAACATCCCACAGAAATGACTCCCATCATTTTTTTTATGGTGGGATGAAATGCCCGGGTAGGAAGAGAGGGAGCCCCAGCTGTGTGGCAGCTCCTCTCCCAGCCATCTCCTGAGCAGCTGGTGGGTGCTGCTCTCATCACCTGCCTTGTCCTGCAAGCCCCTGGCTCCAGGGAGGGCTGGGGGGTTGCTGGGGGGCTCCCCACGGGGCTCAGCTGCCACTGGCACCCCCAAGGACACAGAATTGCTGTGCAGGTGGCCAGCACGTTGTGGATGTGGCATTCCTGGCTTGCAGCTTTACTGCAAATAGCTTTGGCCATGGCTGCTGTGATAACAGTAAAAACCAACCCCCCCAGACCCCTCCTGCTCCATCCTTTAGCTGGCAGAGGCTTTGCCAGCACCAGGTGCAAGGGGCTGCTCAGGGGGTGCAATGAAACCCAGCTCTGGTTGGGGTTGTGTCTGGTTAACCCTTTCCTCCCCCCAGTCATATCTGGCAATGGGATTTCCTCCCTTCCTGAGAGGTATTTTCCCATTTTGAGGGTGTTTTAATGCTGGGAGAAGAGCCAGGAAGGGATCAGTGGAAGAAAAAGGTGCCTCCTCCTCCTCACACCACTGCTGCCAGGGGCTGGGATATCTGAGCAGCCCTATTGGGGTTCTTAGAACCATAGAATGTTTCAGGCTGGAAGGGACCTCTAGAGGTCGTCTTGTCCAACCTCCCTACAATTGTTTGGCTTTGGTTTGGGGTGTCCTATAAGCAGAGCCCTCGGGATGTCCCCCTGTGCTTAAGGAGACTCACAACCCCTTTGGTTCCTCCTCAGCAGCTCCCAGATGAAGGCCAGAAAGTCCTGCCAGCCCCACACTGGACCATTGACCACTGTGCATCCCAGTGCTGGTCACAGCTCCCTGATGCTCCCAGAGCCTTCTCCAGGTTTCATCGAAACCCCACGTTGCCAAAGTTCTACCTACACATCCTGAACCACAAGTATCACCCCAGCTCTCCAAAAACCACCTGGAGGGATGGAAAAGAAGCTCTGTTGTCTTCCAGGTAAGCAAATTTCAATAGGTAGCTCTGCCTGACACTTTCAATTATTATTCTTTCAACTGCACTACAAGAGAGGAGGGGGAAAAAAAAGAGATTTATTATGAAAGATTATTTTGGAGGAAGGAGGGGGGGAGGCCAGGGGAACTCTAGAATGTTTTATTTATGGGAAAACTGCAAATTACCTTAATAAATTCCTTTCCAAAGCTGTGTCAGCTCCTAAAACATTGTTCTTTGTGGGTGAATAACTTTTAATTTGAGCGTTCTAGTATTCAGCAGAGTGAGGTAATGGATTAGCAATTGCCTGTATTGTAAATGTCATCTCGGCATAATTAGGGTGATTATTGTTAACCAGTGGAGTTTAGTATTTATCTGTCACTGGGTGAGGGAATATAACAAAGCCCCAATTAGTTATAAATGGGGGTGGGTGGTGGGGATGGAGCAGCCTTGGAAATGCTGGTTTCGTTTTTAAATCCATTTTCAGTGTTTATTTGTTTTGAACATCCCTATTAATGCGGTTTCCCCCTGACAGGGGGGATGGAGAATCTTCAGGATATGAGTGTGTGTGTGTGTCAGGGCAGGGATTGGAGCAGAGGCCAATTCACTGCACAAAGCCCAGGCTGGTGGAGAGAGTTGGGTTGTTCAGGCTGGAGAAGAGAAGGCTCCCAGGGGACCTTCTGGTGGCCTTCCAGGATCTGAAGGGGCTCCAAGAAAGCTGGGGAGGGACTTTTGAGGCTGTCGGGGAGTGGTAGAACTGGGGGGAATGGGTCCAAAGTAGAGGTGGGGAGATTGAGATGAGACGTTAGGAAGAAGTTGTTGGCCAGGAGGGGGGGGAGACACTGGCCCAGGTTGGCCAGAGAGGTGCGGGAAGCCCCATCCCTGGACATTTTTCAGGCCAGGCTGGCTGGGGCTGTGAGCAACTGATGGAGTGGGAGGTGTCCCTGCCATGGCAGGGGGGTTGGAACTGGATGAGCTTTGAGGTCCCTTCCAACCCTGACAGTTCTATGATTCTATGATGGGATGTGTCAACTCTCCTCCACCACTCCCAGCTGGGGGTACCTGTGACCCCTGAGTCTGCCCAGTACTGCNCCACCTCTATTTTTGACCCATTCCCCCCAGTCCTACCACTACCCAACAACCTCAAAAGTCCCTCCCCAGCTTTCTTGGAGCCCCCTCCAGACCCTGAAAGGTGACTCCAGCCCAGCCCTGTTAGCAGTGGTGCAGTTGGTGACCTCCTGCTGGCTGCACCCACTGTCTCCTCATCTGATGGACACCAGCCTGCCCAGACTCTGCACCAACCTCATTTTAAGCCTTAATTCCCATTTCAGCTCCTCCCTGCCCTGCTTCTGATGGTCAAATGGATGCTTTAAGAGGAAGTGAGTTGAATCCTACAAGGGAAGGGCTGTAAAACCTTATTAGTGGCAGCTCTGGAGTGGTGTCCCCATTGGAAACATCATCTCCTTTCCCCCAGGGCAGTCAGCAGCTGGCTCAAGGTACCAGGGTTAATGTCCTTTGCAAATACTTATCCAGCCTAATAGAAGTGGGGCTATTGCTATCACTCACAGATATTTCCAATCCTTCCTCTTAATCCTGACAAGCTCTTGCCCTTAATAACTTCAGTGGGACTTTTGCCAGAGCAAAGACTGTCAGGTCAGATTCTCAAATGAAAGGAAAAGAAAAGCAGGAAGGGAAGTTCAAGGTGAGGGTGGTTTTTTTTTCCTTGATGCTTTTTATGGATGTTCAGAGCTGGAAACTGGGGTGTTTTTTTTCCTTCTTTCTGATTATCTAAATGATGGATGAGTCAAACGTCCTGAGAAATGTTTGCAGCTCCAGACACAAATGACAGAGGATGAACTGAGCGAAGCCATCAGGGGCTGAGGAAAGACAGAGAAAGACTTGGAGGGAAATAAAAGACAGTGGGAAGGAAGAAAGAGGTTTCAGAAGCAAGGAGGGATCATGGACTTTATGAAGCTTGCACGTAGAAAGAGTTTATCCATTTTTAATTAATGAATATTTAAGTGCATTGTAACATCAGTTGGTTCAGGCTGTCTCAGGCAACATGTTGCTCGTGGCCACCATGCAGGAGGTGGGAGCTCTTGAAATCCTTTGGAAACCTTGTGCTCAGTCTCTTGTGACACAGATTAGCTCAGCTTGCTTTAAAAGTGAGAGCAACCTCTCTATACCATGGCAGAAAACCTCAAAAACAGGAGGCTGAGAAGCCACAGAGCAAATAAAGATCCAGCTCTTGTTTTAAGACATTCTCTGATTGCTGGAGATGCTCCTGCTCTAGGGAGGGGAGAGACTTGATGGATGGTGTGCAGGGTTTAGGGCAGGCACTGCTGATAAGCAATGAGCTCCTGTCAGGGTAGGAGCCACAGGAGACAACGAGCAGCAAGAGCAGAAGGTTTGAGCTGCTTTTAGGAAGAACTGGTGTTTTCCTGCACCTTTTACAAGGAGGCACAAGATGCCCTGGGATCCCTCTTGGAACCAGGGTGAATCTTTCTCTGCCCAGCTCAGCCCCATCCAGCCCAGCACCATGTGGAGTTTGGGAAGTTAATCCCCTCCTGGGGTATTCCCAGCCTCACCCTGAACCATTTATTTCACCCCAGTGTCACTTTGCCCCCAAGGAAGGGACTGATGTCACCACCTGAAGATCTGCAGCATCTCTGGGAGGATCCCTGAGCCCAGGGCACGACTGCAGCAGCCATGGGCTGGCCAGTAAAATAGGGTTTGACCTGTTTTTGGGGTGGGTCAGACCTGGATTGACTTCCCACAGGGCTTCTGCTCCCATTGCAAACCAGCTACAGCTTGTAAACCCCCAGCCAGCCCAACTTAGATCTCAATTACACCTGAACCAGCCCATAAATCCAGGGTATTTTTTTGCAAATGCAGCCAAAGTTCTGCTGCTATTTATCTAGGTGCAGCTGGGACCTTCCAAATCTGCAACGATTTGCCAGCACAAATATTTTTCACAAAAGCATTCCCCCCTTCTCTGTAAATATTCTGCCTCTGGCCTTTGTGGGGGGGAAAAAAAAGATGTTTTGGGCAAAGCAGGAAAAAGTAAAAATCTATAGGGCTTTTATAGAACTCGTCAAATCCAATTTGAGTTTAGTTTTACAGAGGAGCAGGACTCTCTATTCTCTGCAGCAGCCACAGGGAGGTCAATATTACCTCCATAAAACCTTCAGCAGCACTTGTTTTCTTACCATGGGCATGTCCACTCTCCATGGAAAGTCAATATATAGGCTCAGAGCAATTCCTGAGCAGAACAGGAGGGATCAAAAGGGGATTTTTGAGAGGTCGAGCTCGCTTGTATGAACTGAAGCAGAGTCTAATTCCTTAAAGGCTTCAACCAGCTCCTACTGAGGGGTATGAAATTGCTTCAACAAACAGGCCCTGAGCTTCCCCATGAGACAAGCCAGGACCTGGAGGAGCCCCAGTGCTCCACACAGGTACAGACATGCCAGCAGCCACCTCCTCACCCTGCCTCCTTTGGGGAGAAAAGAGGAATTCATCACAACAAACCAAGCAGGGGGGCTTGGCTCAGTAGCACCATTTAGTGCCTGCTATAATCCCTCCTCCCAGTCTGCTCCAGTTTATTGGGCATCCCTGGAAAGAGGCGTGGTGGAGATGCCATGGAAACATGAGTGGAGCTGTCACTTCATGGCTTCTCCATCCTGGGTCTTCAGGGAGAGCAGAGGTGGCATCACGTGGACACCTGCCTCTCCTCCTCATGTCAAGAGCGTGGAGACATCCCCTTGCTGCAGCCAAGGAGGGAAAACCCAACCAGCCCACAGCTGCCAGTGACAGCCAAAATCCCCCTGTGGGCAGAAAGGGGCAGATAAAGTGGCTGAACTAAGCTGCTTGTGTCTGGAGACACCAGAGAGAAGAGATGTTCATGTTACCCCCCCCCACCTCCAACGCTCACGCTTCAGCTTTGCCACTTGGCTCAGATAATTGGCTTTTAATAGCCTGGTTACAAATGAGGTGGCAAAAGGCAGCACGTGACTCAGAGCTGGGATTTCTGACTCATTCTCATTTCCCCCTCATGCCTCCGAGGCCTCTAATAAACTACAAAGAGACATTAAGAACACACTAAGAACTCTTTATCTGCCGAGATCCCGCGCTGGGGCAGCGAGAGGCAATAATGGATGGGCTGTAGCAGCAGCACATCCCTGAGGCAGCGACTGATGGAGGGCTCAGGACACAGAGTGCCCAGATTGGGTGGGCCAGGGTGGGTGGAGAGCAGAGGAGCAGAGGCTGAGGTTGGGTGAACACCCCTTGGCCAGCCAGGATGTTTTCAGCCGTGCCCATGGACTCACGGGGAGGTAAGTTGCTGTTGTCTGTGCTTTGAGACATCTTCTCCATCACTCCCCAACATAGCATCATTGAGGTTGGAAAAGACCTCCAGGATCAAGTCCAACCTTCATCCAACATCTCCCTGATCTCTAGACCATGTCTTGAAGCTCCACATCTAATTTGTTGAAGCCCTCCAGGGATGGTGACTCCAGCACCTCCCTGGGCCAGTCCCTGACCACTCTTGGAGCAAAGAACTTCTTCCTAATGTCCAATCTAAACCTCCCCTGGTGCAACTTGAGGCCATCACCTCTTGTCCTGTCGTTAGTTCCTTGGGAGAAGAGCCCAACCCCAGCCTCACCACACCCTCCTGTTGTTGTAGAGAGCACTGAGGTCTCCTCTTGGGCCACCTGCAATCCCAGCATACAAATGGGAAGAGAAAAGGGACCAGGTCCTACCTGCCTGTGGTGTCCCTGCCTCTAACACCCATTCAAAGGACAACTGCAAGGAATGGGAGAATCAGGCCTGGGGAATCCATGTGCAAACATCCCCCCAAGGTGAAGAAGTCAATAGAAAAACCAAGGAGAGGTTAAAAACACATCCCTAGAACTAATTACAGAGAGAGAGCCAAGCCTGGGGTGGATGAGAGCCCTTGATAGAGGAAATGGCTCCGGCAGGTAAATGGAGCATTTGGCCTCAATGACTTGGGTTATTTATTTTATTTTTCCTCCATGTAGGTCAGATGCCTTCCCAAGGGGGTTTCTCTTAACCTGCCTCTTAGGATCTCAATTACACACTCAACACAGATTAACAACAACAACAGATAATAGAACAGTTAAAGCAAGAGAAACCTCAGAGGGGAACACGGTGCACTTAGACCAGAACAAATGGCAAAGGGTTGAGGGGGAAGGAAAATCAATGTGGCTGATATTTATTACAGCCTTTATGGAGGGAGATGGGACTCAACCAGAGCCCATTTAGAGTTCTGTTCCACTTGGGTTTGGCCATAAACAAAAATAATGAGCCCAGCCCTTCATTACAGTTGTGTGCCCAGCACATTTTAATTAGGGCTAGGGAAAAGCCAGGGAGTTTAAAAAAAAAAAAAGGAAAAAAGGCAAGAGAAAGGAGAGAGGTGAGAAAAATCTCTTAATTCATAATTTAGTATCAGTTCTGTTCAGGCTTCTGTTGAATCTTCCAAAAGCAACATCCCCTTTGCACTGGGATTGGGTAGTTGCTGTTCAAACAGCCTTTTGATGCCACACATGAAGAGAAAACCAACAGGCACGAGCAGGGAGGAGGGAAGGGAGAAGAGAAGGCAAACAATGCACTATGGATAGGATGGAAGGGAACACAGAGTCCTCCCTGGGAGCCACCAAGAGCTGGTGGGGGCTCAATTCAGCACGAGTGGGAACAAAGGAGGAGACAGGGCAGGGGAAAAGGGTGTTTGAGGAATCAAATCCTTGTTTTCACCCCTTGCCTTCCAGCAAAGACACGTGCAGAGCAAGGAGAGCACAGAGCTGCTCAGAGCCATGGGGCAGGAGGAGAAGAGGAGCCTCAGAGGGGATCTGATCAATGCTGAGCAAGAGCTAAAGGGTGGGGGCAAGAGGCTGGGGCCAGACTCTTGTCAGTGGTGCCCAGGGACAGGACAAGGGGCACAAATTGGAACCCAGGAGGTTCTGTCTGAGCAGGAGGAGAAAGTTTGGTGTGAGGGTGTTGGAGCCTGTGCCAGGCTGCCCAGAGAGGTTGTGGGGTCTCCTCTGATGCTTGGACACGCTGCTGGGCCCCCTGCTCTGGGGGAGCTGCTGGAGCAGGGGGGTTGCACCAGAGCATCTCCAGAGGTCCCTTCAACCCCACCATGCTGGGATTCTGTGTTTAGACCACCTGATCAGGAATGTTCCTCTGTGTGCCTCACAGGGACACAACCATGAGCTCCATGAGGGGCTGAGGCCATGGCAAGGGACACAGGAGCATGTTCCCTGCTGGCTGGTGGGAAGTTCTCACTTGCTCTGCCCCTTGCAGGCAAGTAAAGTGAAATCTGTGCCTGTGTTTGTGTGCAGGTGTCTGCAGAGACCCCCAAAATGTGCTCTCCCTGCTTGATCCATCCCAGAACATGCTCAGACATGGGGGAGATTGGCAGGACTGAGGTGGGACTCCAGTCAAGACATTTGAGAGCTGATTTTAGGTGAGTCCTGCTTTAAGTGTAGCTCAAAATCCAACGATTTCAGTTGTGGCAGGGAGGAGGGAGAGAAGCAGAGTAGGTGAAATAATAGCTCCTGTCTAGCTCAGATAAGCCAGGCAAGACCAAATATTAATTCTGATGCTGTTAGCACACCAAACAGAGAGAGCTGGAATTCCAGCCACTTGTCCAAATCAGAGGAAATCACTGTCACCAGTGGTGCATAATTCAGGGGGGATAAATCATTAAAGCCAGGGAGAAATGGGAACAGCTCCCTGTTTGATGCCATTGATAAGGAGCCTGGCTGGGAAAGGGAGATCCTCTGCCTTGGTGGCTCATGATGCTTTGGGAGTGGAGGTGTGGGGATGTTCAGGAGCCTCACTGGTAGTGGAGAACATTCCCAACCCAGGCTTCATGCTGACCTCTTGTACCTCCCAACACCAGACTGAGTTTGAGTCACCTCCTGGAGCTCCTGGCTGTGTCCAGGGGTGACTTCAGACCTGGAGGAGGCCTGAAGATCAAGCTCTGCTCTGCTCTGCTGGCTCCTAGCTCTGCCCCTGATGTGCTGTGTCATCTTGAGCAATCCCTGTGGCTAGACACATCCCCTCCCATATCAGGTGCCTCATACAGGTGTCCTCATTAACCTCATTAACTAATGAGCCAAACTGCTCACACACCTCTGCTGCTGAGGTTTGCTTGGAGTGCAGGGATTGCTCCATCAGCCCCCAGTGATCCCTCCAACAGGAGCAAAAGTCTCTTTCCAGGGGCAAAAGGAGGTTGAACTGGGCTGGGTGCTGGGAAAACAGAGGAGGTGTAGATGGATCAAGATGGAGAGGAAACCTTTCCCTGCTCTATGGGATGTGTCCATTCCAGAAAGAGGGGCCAGGCAGCTTGTGGAGCATCATAGAGTCATAGAATCATCAGGGTTGGAAGGGACCTTAAAGATCATCCAGTTCCAACCCCCCTGCCATGGCAGGGACACCTCCCACTCCATCAGTTGCTCACAGCCCCAGCCAGCCTGGCCTTCCAAATGTCCAGGGATGGGGCTTCCAGCACCTCTCTGGCCAACCTGAGCCAGTGTCTCCCCAGTTTGTCATTTTCCCCACTGCTCCAATCACTTCAGGTTACTCTGGACAAGTGGGGCTCCAATCACCACCACACATGAAACAAAGACAGGGGAAAAAAAATCTCCTGGTTCAGGGAAGTGGGGAAACCTGCAGCTCAAGCCCTGGCTCTGCAGGAGCTGGAGAAAGCTGCAGCTTTCTGCAGCCACCTGGAGCTTAATTGCCACTTAAAGGAATTATCTTGTGCCTTTATCCCTGAGAAAAACAACTGTTTGTACAGAGCAGACAGAGAGGGAAGCACGTTGGCAATTGTTCAGCAGACCTGCTTCCCCTCCTTTCTCCAGCCTCCAAGTGAAAGAAAATAGAAAACAATTCAGTCAACAGCAAGAGGAAGGAGAAGAGGTGCTGGGCAGAGCCTCCAGGAGCTGGGAGAGGAGAGGACAGACACTTCCAAGCATCCAAACTAGAGGTGGGGAGATTGAGATGAGACGTTAGGAAGAAGTTGTTGCCCAGGAGGGTGGGGAGACACTGGCCCAGGTTGGCCAGAGAGGTGCTGGAAGCCCCATCCCTGGACATTTGGAAGGCCAGGCTGGCTGGGGCTGTGAGCAACTGATGGAGTGGGAGGTGTCCCTGCCCATGGCAGGGGGTTGGAACTGGATGATCTTTGAGGTCCTTTCCAACCCTGACAATTCTCTGATCCCCTGGGCTTGTCCTTCCCCAGGCACCTGCAGTTGGTGGCTGGGGCACTCTCCTGGTGGCCTCCCTCAACCTCCCCAAGGGCATCTGTCATCTGCTTCTTTTTTTTAGCTCCTTTTATTCCTAAGGTTGGTGTCTTAATGGTCTATACTCTGGCATCTCTCAGTGTAGCTTTTGCTGCCTCTGGCATTACCATAATTAATGGTTTTAGGGAGTTCTCCCAGCATTGATAACCCGGTGCCTTCACTGGGACTGTGCCAGGAAGACTCTTTCTTCCCTCCTTTCAAGAAAAAAAGCTTTTTTCTCTTCCCTGTATGCCAGGAATAACTCTGTGCTGGAGTGAGCTGCTCGCTGGGGGAGAAAGGCTCTGCACTGACAGCCCTGAAAACTGACAACTTACTCTGCAACTACAAAAAGTCACCTCCCCAGTGCTGGGGGAGGCTTCCAACCCTGAGCCTCTTCCCTTCCAGCCTCCTTTTGCTCTACTAAAAGCTTCAGAGGCAGTTGTAAGAAAGCAGACGTGGGCAGGTCTAGCCTAAGGTACCCAGAGTTTAAACTAGCCCTGGCTTAAACCCCGAGTTGGTTTTTTACCTTCTTTGTTGTGCAGTCTTGCCTCATATGTTATGTCCAGACTCCCTCCTGAGCATCTCTCTGAGCATCCAAACCTCTTCCATCCATCTGGAAGATGCCCCACAGTAAGAAAGGACCTCAGTGCTTAGGTCTAGTCCAAGGCTTCAGTTACTTAATCTTTTTTTTGCTCCTTTTATTCCTAAGGTTAGTGTCTTAATAGTCTGTGGGTGCTTCTCCTTAGAGCTCTATCCCACATCTCCCTTATGTTCCTGCCTCTCCTTCTTCTTCCAAGCATCTCTATGTCCATCCATCTACATTATCTGCTGCATTCTTGGCACTTGCCTTCCAGGCACTTGCTTTTAGGGACACTAAAATCACTTACAACAATCCAGACTCTCCCCCACCACGTTCTCCAATTCAAAATCAGAGGCTTGATATTTTAAAAAACTTATTGTGACTTTTTTCCCAGTGAACTGTTTGAATTCAAACCATTCAGCACCACCTGGGAGGCAGAGCAGAGAGTCCTCAAGCTGTCAGGATAAAAAAGGGATGGACTGAGGGTCAATCAGACCTGTTCTAGACATTCATACCCCAAAGAGGTAAGGTTGTTATTGGGAAGGATGAATTTTTTAGGAAATCACACATTTTCTGTAGTAACTACTTCCCTGCTCACAAAGCTCCATCCTGAGCAGCTTCTTGCTTTCATTTTCTTATCCTTGATCCTCCTATCAGCAGCTCTTCACAGAATTCAATTGAGATACAACTTCTTCTGTGAGCTAAAGATCTGGTCCCAGCCTCAGCCTTTATTCCAAACAAGTCTCAAAGAGATTCCTGGCGAATGAAGAAGGAGAAGCAAAGTCTTTTTGTGCTCTGAAATTTCCCAGGACTCAAACGAAGGCAGAGTCAAAACTATTCAAATGACATTTCAGGGGATCAGGCCCAGCATCTATTACTGCAGTTCTTTTTAAACAGCTGGAGTTTGCAGATTTCCTTGGGAGCCTGGGGCTAACCTGCTCCATTGCCATGGTGGCCAAACCTGCTTCCTGACACGAGCCCCAGCCCTGGGCTCACCAGAGTCTGTGCTGAGATGGGTTCTGCCCAACGTGGATCAGGTTAATCAGAAGAATGACTTAAGAAGAACCTTACCAAGGTTGTATCAGCTCTTGAAGCCACGTTATCATAGAGTCATAGAATTGTCAGGGTTGGAAGGGACCTGAAAGATCATCTAGTTCAACCCCAGGCTATGTTGCTTCTAGGAGGACTTTGAACTCAGCTCATCCATCTGGCTTCACAACCTCTCCCTCTTGTTCTTTGCTGTCCTCTAGAAGCCACCATCTCCCTGGGATGTGAAGGGGCTTTGCTCTCACTCTGGGTCTTGCAGCTCCTACCCAAGCTCAGCTAACCCTTCAAACCCTCCTCACTGCCACCTCTACTGCTTTATAAGCATGGATATTCCACCTCAGGTCTCAAAGATCAGCTTTGGCCTGGTTCTGAGGTACCCAGAGCCTGGGGAGATGCAAAGCAGCTGGATTAGCAGCACATCCCTTCCCCATTTCCCACTTGCAATGAAGACACATCCCTGCCACTCACATTTGCAGGACTCCTGCGTGTTTAATTCCACTCACTTCAGCTCCCTTGACAGATTTAAATACTTCTCTTCATTTACAGCATTTAGCACCAAGACAACAACAGCAAGAACAACCCCAACAGCACCAGGCTCATGAAGCCATCACCATTAGGAGCCCATCATGTGGTACATTGGGATTGCAGCAGCTCCACGCTCCTCTCACCCCAGCAGCTCAGCCCCTGGATGTCACCCCGTGGGGCTGGCCTGCAGTGGGTAGAGCAGAGCCATGGAAAAACCAAGGCAACCATCACATTTGCAGTGTGGGTGGCAATCTGTCTGCTGGCTTTGCACAAATTCACATTAGCAGGGCCTGGAGGCAGCTCAGAAGCACAGAGACACCCCAGGTTCTCCTCTGTCTGGTGCTTCACAGCGAGCAGCACCCTGGTGGGGCCATCACAGAGGCTGACACAAATCCTTAGTTGTGATTTTTTTTGGTTCCACTGTGCAATTTGCATTACAACTGGCTCCTGAGTGTCCATTTCAGCAGGCAAAGAGCAATCTGATACAGATCATAATAGGGGAGGTGCTACCAGCCCAACCCAGCCCTCCTGGCTCCCAGGGCTTGGAGAGCAGCTCCTGAAGCAACTGGGCAGCCCAGGAGGACAAAAGCAGAACCAAACAGGACAGTGGGAGTCTGCTTAAGTGCCTGAAACCCTTTTATGGGGCTTCCTGAGGGCTCTGAGGCAGTGTAGGCTTGAAAGCACCTCAGGTGAGGTGGTGGAGGGACACCAAGGAGGTGACACGATGGCCTGGCCTCAAGGCTCTGCCAGGGAGCATGGGCAGAGCTGCCTCAGGAGAGAAGCACCACTGGTCCCACAGTGATCCTGGGAGGTAATGAGACATATCTGGTCTCAGCAGCATGTGTGAGGTAGGACAGCAGAGCCACCATGGGGCCAGAGCCCCTGAAAGCAGCGTGTGGCCCTGAGGAGAAAGCCAAGTGGCTGGAAGTGGGGGACACCTGGAAGGAGAGAACCTCCAGGAGGGGATGACCAGGAGGTTAACGTGGCCCAGCTGCCCATGGACCCCTGAGAGGAAACCTCCTGCAGCTGCCATGGCTTGGGGAGCATGTGCAAGAGCTTCTGGGGGAGGGAAATCCATGATGGAGCAGCCTCAGGGGAGATGTGATGCAGGCAGCTCGAGCCCCTGCCTGGAATTCTCCTGTATTTGAAACCCTCTCTTCCCAGGGCTGCTAGTGCAGACTCATTGATTAGAAGGCAGGGCAGGAAATTAAACGAGGCAGGTGAATTAAAGCCAGACTTCAGAGGCTGCATCTGTTCCTCCACTCCCCCTGGGTCCAACACTGATGTGACTTTAAAAAGTGGATTTAGTGCTGAGGAAAGCTGCCAGGTTGATGGCCCTGGAAACTGAAGCACTGGATGCAGCCACAACTGGGGCACAGGAGAAGCACAGAAGAGCTGGTGGAACGTGTCTCAGCCTGAGCTGCCTTGTTGGAGCCCAGCAGCTGCTGGAGGTGACCTGCCTGGGCTTGTCTTCTGCTCAGCAAGCTCCAGAGAAGGAGCTGGCTGGGGCTGCAAGGTGGAGGTGAAGGCAGCAGTGGGTTTGGTGACCCCATCTGTGATGCCCCATCAATAGCAGGATCCCTGAGAAGAAGAAATCCCATCCATGGTGCAGCACATGAAGATGCAGATGTCTCCATCTCACTCTACACCCAGGTTGGCACACAGACAGGAGCTGGCACATCTTCCAGCTCTGGGCCTTGGTCTTCTCCACACCTGCCTTCCCAGAGAGCAAGGGAAACAGCCATTTCAGAGCAGTTCTTCCTATCAGCATCTTCCCTGCTATTTGGACTTTCCACAGCAGCCTCTCTTCTGCAGCTGGGTTTTGATGGACCTAAATGGGTGAGGAGAGACAGAACGTCTCAACCAAGAAGACTTGTTTTGTCACCCATGTCCAGAAGAGGATTGGAAGGATCCTTCTGCCCCTTGGGAGACCCGACCTTCTTCACCAGACTCAGGTAAACCCTAAATGTCTAAATTATATTGTAAAAATTGGCTGCTGGCTCTTCTGAGAGCAGCCACTTGGTGCAACCCCAGCATTTCCCAAGCATTAAGGAGTATGAGGCAGTGTGGGGAGGAGAGACAGAGTAAAACAAGGGAGTAAAAGAGGTTGTCACACTCATCTCCCAGCCCTCTCATCACCAGAGGGCTGCACAGTCCTCTCTGCAAAGCATTAAAAAAACCTCTTGAAGGAAAACAACCTAATGAACAGTCAAAGCCAAGAGGCAGCTCTTGTTCCTCAGAGCTTCTCTTGCATAGATTGTGGCATAGAGGGGAAAAAACAGCAATAGATCAAATAGATCCAGTTAGTTTTACCTTTTTCTCCTGTACCTGTGGCTGTTTCCAGGTGGTTTGTCTCCTTTTTCTTTTTCTTTCCCATGTGAAAAGCTCCATCAGTTGAGGGCCAGCAACCAAACCAGCTCTTCCTGCTCTGGAGGAAGGCAGCAACTGCACTTAGAATAAAAGATTGTCAGGCAGATTTGGGGTGTCAATCAAAGCCTATCTGAAAAAAACATTAGTCCAGGCAGCTCCCCACATCACCACACTTAATTTACTCTTTCCAGATATCCCCCCTGAGCTGCAAAAAGCATTCCAGAGCTGGCCAGAGCTGCCAAATACAGGCATGAGGTGTTAGAGGAGATACCAGACCTCATTCAGCTCAGGTCAGGTTGTCTTCTGCAGAGCAAAAGCCTCTGATTATCAGTAAATTCTGGTCTCCTGGGCTCTGGGAGGCAAACAGAACCTTTTAGCAGGAGAGGGGAGATTTAGGGCTGTTGCTGAGTGTGTCCCATCTCTAGTGGCACACCTCCACTTTGAGATTATTATTATAATTTCAGTTATTATTTATGGCTGCACCCAGGGCTGCAGGAGGCACTTTCCAAGCACTCAGGGAAGTGTTGGCTCTGCTCCAAGAGCCTCATTATTGCAGGACCTGCGTGGTCAAGTGGCAGAAGTGCTGACCCAACAGCACCAGGGCTCTCCTGTGGGCCTGGCTCCTTGGCTGACCTTGGAACAGGCACATTCCTCCTCCCCAGCCCTGGTCCTGTCCCTTTCTTTGTCCATCTCAGCTGCTTGGGCTGAAGGATTCAGCTGTGACCATGAGCACATCTTTGGCTGGCTGAGAATCTCACTCTGTGCAAAGTTCTAAGGAAGTACCTGGGGAAATATTTTTGTTCCTAGGAAAAGAAAAACCAACCTGGAAAAGGAGAAACTCCTGAAGGAGTTTAAGGTTCCCAGGGGACCTTCTGGTGGCCTTCCAGTGTCTGAAGGGGCTCCAAGAAAGCTGGGGAGGGACTTTTTGGGATGTTGGGTAGTGGCAGGACTGGGGGGAATGGCTCAAAAGTAGAGGTGGGGAGATTGAGATGAGAGGTTAGGAAGAAGTTGTTGCCCAGGAGGGTGGGGAGACACTGGCCCAGGCTGCCCAGAGAGGTGCTGGAAGCCCCATCCCTGGACATTTGGAAGGCCAGGCTGGCTGGGGCTGTGAGCAAGTGATGGAGTGGGAGGTGTCCCTGCCATGGCAGGGGGGTTGGGACTGGATGAGCTTTGAGGTCCCTTCCAACCCTGATGATTCTATGAAACTCCATTTTCTGTAGCATTTCTTCAAATGCTTTGGTTGGGGAAAAAGAATCAAATGTTTTCTCATTGCCAAAGTCCAGAAAGGCACTTTCAGTTTTCCAGTTGACAACAGAAAATGCAGGTTTGGGGGGTTTGGTAAAAACATTGCCAGTCACTGAAGTTTTAGTGATTAGAGAAACATCCATTTGTCCTGAAAATAAGTTTATCCCTAAAAATGAAGTTGTTCTGTGAGCAGGGGATCTGGTGAAACCAGCTCTTCTTCTGATTTGTGTATCACTACAGCCTTTTTTTTCCTTTGCTGGTGCTCCCAGCTCACTGCAGTATCCCCAGGGCACCCTTAGCTCCTCCAGCCCTCCCCAGCAAATTCCTGGGCTCTTCCACCAGCTCCTTGCTTTGCAGTGAGCCCAGGAGCTGGTTTGGAGCTGGGCAGGTCCTGATTGACCAGCCAGTATCTAAATGCCAGTTGGTCACCTGGCTCTGCAGCTCAGAATAGGTGGGGAGCAAGAGGTGTAATTACCTTTCCTGCAGTAGGATATTAACTTAAATGTCTCTCTTCTAGCCAGCTGCTGGTTTTTCATGAAAATTGCAGGAATCTTGGGTCTCTGAGACCTCTCTCTTTCCATTAAACTGGGTTGAATCAGGTCAGCTGGTGCAGAAATTACTGGAGTGAGGAGACTGGCATAGGGATGGGAGAACAACACAAGGAGGCTCGTGCCTGGCCCAAAAATGAGGTGGTTTTGGTGTAGCCCTCATGTCAGGTGAGGTGGTCACCACACCAGTGACCAACCAGGCTCTGTCCTTGGAAATAGAAAGGTTGTCAAGCTCCAGGGCTGTCTGTAGGGGGCTTGCCATGGGTCTGTCTGTAGGGTGCTTGCCATGGGTCTGCTGTTTGGAGCCTTCAACCTAGAAACCAGGGTCCCTCTGTATGGGAATAGCTCAGACAGTCCCTAACCTGAGTCACTTAAAGCTGGATGGACAAAGAGATGAAAGGGAAGAATGAATTATCTTGGCCTTACACATAGAAAAACAAAGGCCAAGGTCAGCAACTTCCTGAGGAATCCTGAGAGAGAGTTGGAAGGAGGTTCAGATGCCCCAAATCCCCATCTAGGGCCCTCAGCTCCTTCTTGCTCCGTCCCCCTTTGAGGGGCATTTCCCTTTGATTTGCTGCCCCCAGGAGCTGAGGCTCTTACCCACACTCCTCCTTTGGGGTGCTGGTGAGGAAATGTTATTTGTTGCTTTGGTTGGGGTTCATTATTGATGGGCACCGTGCTGGGAAGACCCTGAACACTCCTGGAGCTGCTGTGTGGGGAGGCACTTACCAAATAATGGTGGCCAGGCTGCTTTTCCATGGCCAGGCTCTCTTCCAGCTGCTTCCCTTCAGCCCTTGTCATGCTCCCCATCTCTCATGGCTTTGGCTCTGCTCTCTGGCATTATCTGGGTAAGAAAGAGGCAAACACTTGGAGTGCTGCAGACGTGCAATCAGAGGTGGCATTTGACCAAGGGGACCCTGACCCTGGCGTGGGGAGAATATCAACCTGAGCCTCTGCCTGGTTTGGTTTTCAGTCACACTGTGTAGCTGAGGATGAGCCACTCACAGGGCTTCAGACCTGTTTACCCTTCCATAAAAGATGCCTTCACCCTCCTTCAGATAATCTGCAGCTGTCTGGGAGCCTTTTTCTCATAAGCAAAGCTCCTGCTCTTTAGTGCATGCTCCTGGAAATCCATTTTTCATCTCGGAGCAAGGGCAGCCTGTAGCTTTAGAGCACTTTGAGGATGTTTACAGCAAGACAGAAGCTTGAATTGCTCTAGACACACTCCCCCCCATGCATTAGCACTAAATGGTGCTTTTCTGGCCTTATGCTTCCATAAACATTTTCTGACAGGGGTGCAGACCCTGCAGAGAAGAGACTTAAGCTTAGCAAAACCAGGATTACTTCTAGTTACTTTTCTGATAGACCCTTAGGACTCATCTGGGGCTGCTCCCTGGGGTCTGCAGAACAGAGGCTGAAGCTCTTGCAGGTTTCTAGGGGTGTCTCTTTGGGGTGAGCATTTGCTTAGAGAGCTCATCATCACTCCTTGGACTGCACCCAAGCCACTCATGGCCCGTAGGCAGCAGCTCTCCCAGGCAGCCACCCCACCCAGCCCAGCCAGTAGGTGCAGGGCCAAGTCTTTAGACTCCTCTGAATTGTTTTTCACAATTATGCAGACAAGGAGCTGAGCCTGTGCTGCCAACATTGCAGCAGGACTTGGAGAAGTTCAGAGTTTATAGGGTGGAGTTTTTTGTTGGGCACTACAAGACTCTTTAGGCTGATATCAGCCCCTGGTTGGGTCTCCTGCAAAACCCAGAACAGGATTAATATCCCAGCATTTGCTTCCTCACTTGAAATTTCAGGGGATTGTAACAGCCAAGGATTTGCTGTGAGCCTCCCTGTGGCACATCTGCCCCAGAAACCACCAGAAGAGGGTGTTTAGGCAAACTGGGCAGAATCTTCCCCTGGTAGAGAGCAGCCCAGCTCCAGAGAGCTCCAGGAAGCTGTCCCAAAGCACACTAGCAAAGAACCTCATTGAGAATATACTTAATTCTTTGCCTAGAGCCAGGACTGACCCCTCGTGGGATGTATTAGCTCAATTTCATCTACTGCAATCCCCTGCAAGTGCTCAGGGGAGGAATTCAGATCCCGTGGACCATGTTCTCCACTTGATGCAACCCTCAACTCTTGTCAAACGAGCTTCTTGGGCTGAACAAGAAGTAAGTGAGCTAAATAGAGGTGCCATTTCCCAGCCCATCCACTGTGAGGGGTCAGCAGAGGGATCTGCACTGGTGCTTTCAGAACTTGACTGATCTCAAGGAGTTTCCACCAGCAGAGAGCTTGGCCCATGGGTACCACACAGCCCTTCAGCCACAGAGAAGAAGTCAGCCCCAACCTGGCTCTTGCCTCAGTAGCACATCTCCAGGAGGAGGTTTTTGAAGGCAGTTATTTATCCAGGAGATGGAAGCAGGCCCATTAAGGCCATACCAGGTCAACATATGTCTAAGCATGTGCTGAAGATCTTAATTAGCTCTCCCTGAGCAGAGAGGCTCCCAGAGCTATTTAAAGGATCGTTATCCTCCCGTGATGTGCCTTGGAGCCTGCTGCTGGGCCTGAGCTTAGCAGGGCAAGGTTGTAGTGGTGGGATGGGAGCAGAAAGTCTCCTTTCCACACTGAGGAATAATTGCTGAGCAACCCCAGGAGCTGGAGGGTCAGTGTGAGGAGCAGGCATCACAAAATCACCCTGAAACCCAGTGTGAGGGACTTAATTAATGGCTGGGCTGTGATGTCAGCTTTCTATGCAGGGTGAAACCCTCTAGATGCCAAGGATCTAGAGGACAGACTGAGAGAGCTGGGGTTGTTCAGGCTGGAGAAGAGAAGGCTCCCAGGGGACCTTCTGGTGGCCTTCCAGGATCTGAAGGGAGCTACAAGAAAGCTGGGGAGGGACTTTTGAGGCTGTTGGGTAGTGGTAGGACTGGGGGGAATGGGTCAAAAGTAGAGGTGGGGAGATTGAGATGAGACGTTAGGAAGAAGTTGTTGCCCAGGAGGGTGGGGAGACACTGGCCCAGGTTGGCCAGAGAGGTGCTGGAAGCCCCATCCCTGGACATTTGGAAGGCCAGGCTGGCTGGGGCTGTGAGCAACTGATGGAGTGGGAGGTGTCCCTGCCCATGGCAGGGGGGTTGGGACTGGATGAGCTTTAAGGTCCCTTCCAACCCTGACAGTTCTATGACTCTATGATTTTTCTGGTTTCTCTTTCTGGAGATCCACCATCACCTGCTGTGTTTGGTGACTGCTTCTCAGGCAGTTCCAGTGAGAGGGAGGAGGAGTGGCAGGATAGAGGAGTAATATACACCTGGAGTGAGCCACTGCTGGGTGTATGTGTCAAATACTGATCCTCAGGTCATCCCAGGAGTCAAATGTAGGCAGGATTTCCTCAGCACCAGCTAAACTGGACCTTGTATAGTCATAGATTTTATTTATGAGGCAAAAAAATCAGCCTGTAAACTGAAAGCCAGTGAGGGAATTAGGTGGGTTCCCCAAAGATGGATGGGTTTGTTTTCCTACCTCCTGGTAGCTCTTGAGGGGATGGACCTTTGGAAAACTAGGCTGAGGATAAAATAGGGTCCCAAGCATCTTACAGCTTATAGAAGCACTGGTGGATGCTGAGGCTGGATTGTAGGAGGGGGAGAATCCTGGACATGCTTCTCTTGACCTAAGAGTAGCTTATACACCACGTGGGACCTGGCTCTGCTCTTTGAGCTGTCAGGAGTTGTTCTGAGATGAGTTGTTATGGTAACTGAGCCAATGCCCCAAGATAGATGTTTTCGAGTGGCTCCAGGCCAGAAAATCAACACCAATAGATTCCAGATAATAGACTTCTGCTAAACTCAATGCCAGCCTCTACTTTATTTAACCTATTCACCAATGACTTGCTGAACTCCATTCTCTGGGCAAGCCACATCTGCTGACAGGAGCTGCTTGCCCTCAGTGGACCTCAGCTTCCAAAGGACTGAGGGGATCCCATGTGCTGTGGCTGAGCCCATGCCAGTGAATTCAATGTCCCTGGGACTTTCTTCTGCCTTTAGAGGACAGGATGGCCAGTGCTGTCATAGTGAATTCTTACCCTTCAAACCCTCGTGGTCACATCCAGACGTTCAGAAGGAAGAGTCTCTGGGCTGGGCCCAAGCTGCAGAGCAGAGCATAGACCTTGTACTGACTGCTAGAGGTGACCATGCAGGGAAGGAGCCTGAAACCAAGTGTGAAGGTTCTGCCAACGTGCTGGTGCTGACACCACGTCCAGACCCAGCTGGAGCTGCACATCCTTAGGAACACTCAGTGATGGACACGCTGAACATCTAGGAATTGCTCTGGATCACCCCTTTACAGCATCTAGTTGATAGGTTAAGGGGTGGATTCACCAGCTCAGGACAATACCCCCCCACCTATTACCAAGGAGGTGGAGGTGATGCCACCCACCCACTACCCAGCACTGCTGCCGGGGCTTGTTTGGCTCCAGAGCCAGCACAGAGCAGCCGGGCAGAGTCCTGCTGGTTTCAGGAGCTCCCACATCACCACCAGACCAGCTGAGCAGCTCCCTGGCTCCAGAGCCAGCCAAACAAGTTCTGCCAGGGCTGCTCACACCCCCTGCTTGCCCTCTTGCATCTGTGCTGCATGGCTGCTCCCTGCACGTCGAGACCTGCTGGTGGTCTCTGCATTGAGCACCGAGGGCTTGGACACCCCAGGCTGGCCCAAGGCCACTGAGCTGGGGTTGGGGCTTCTCTTCCTCCTTGTTCATTCCCATTTCCAGTCTTGCTTGGCTTGTTTGACCCGTGGTGTTGTCACATGTAGCTCTCTAGGGCAGAAGCTGTTCCTGAGCGTGTTCTGTGCTGAGCTGCTGCTGCAGGAGGATTGCAACCTCAATCAGTGCAGCACTGATGGGATTAACAAACTCTGCACCAGGGGGAATTGCAGCCTCAGGGGGGGGGATATTCCCAGTCCTGACCTGCCCCTGTGTTTTCCCAGGGCCAGAGGTCGTGTTGACTGAACTCCAGAATGGTTTGCTTGAACTTTTAAACGCTCGGGTCCAAATAAATGTTCAGCATTAGCTGGTCCGTGGGTCCCTTTCCTGCCAAGCTGCAGCCTTAAGTGAATTTTTATGACTAAGTTATAAACCCCAGAAAACACGAGCAAGGAGTGGAAATGCTGACTTGGCCATTGCTAAATGCCAATTATCTACAAAGGCATTAAGGAGGGGAGGGGGGGGTTGAAAAATAGGGTCATTTTCATGTTTTCTCTGGTTCAGAGTAAACTGTCCCGGGAGGAAGGCAGAGCAGGCAGAGTGACCATTAATATTTATAGGCACGACACCGAGCCGCAGACCTTGGCAATCAGAGCAGCTCCACTTTAGGAATTAATATAGTTTGGCTGACATCTCAGTACAAAAGAGTAAGGAGGAGACACTAAGATTTTTCAGGGAGAGCTCCAGAAGCAGATGCTGACCTTTGATGGGGAGGGGACATACTTCACTGAGCTGGTGAAGTGCTAAAACCAACTCTTAAATCCTCAGGGCTGCTGGCCAAAGTTAGTGCCATGTTCTCTGTTCCTCTCTGCTCCTGCAGCTCCCAGACAATCCCAGCACTGCCTAGGCTACATCCCCATATTCCCCAGGGTTGTCTTCTGCTGCCCAGCAGGTGCAGACCAGCACATGTTCAGTATGGACAGACCAGCACTGGGGTCACTCCAAGAAGGACCTTGAGGGGCTGGAGCGTGTCCAGAGAAGGGCAAGGAAGGTGGGGAAGGGTCTAGAGCAGGAGTGTGGTGAGGAGCAGCTGAGGGAGCTGGGGGGGTTGAGCCTGGAGCAAAGGAGGCTCAGGGGAGACCTTCTGGCTCTGCACAACTCCCTGACAGGAGGGTGGAGCCAGGGGGGGTCGGGCTCTTCTCCAAAGGAACAAGTGATAGGACAAGAGGAAACAGCCTCAAGTTGTGCCAGGGGAGGTTTAAGTTGGATATCAGGGAAAATTTCCTCCCTGAAAGGGTTGTCAAGCCCTGGAACAGGCTGCCCAGGAAAGTGTTTGAGTCACTATCTCTAGACATGCTTAAAAGTTGTGCAGATGTGGTGCTGGGGGACACGGGTTAGCAGTGGGCTTGATAGAGCTGGTTAATGCTTGGACACAGTGATCTTAAAGATCTTTTCCAGCCTAAACAATTCTGTGATTCTCTATCTCCACAGACACTATCAGAGCAACATGGATTTATACCTAAAGATCTGGCTGAGTGATCTTAGAGCTCAAAATGGTGCAGTAATCTCCCTTGCAGTGCAGCACCTGCCTCCTCCCTCCCTCTATTTCCTACCTCCCGCTTGAAGTGATAAAGGGAACCCTCTAAAAACCATCCCTCTGAACACTGAGGATCCTGCAAGGTGCTGAGTCACAGAGGCTGCTCTCAGCCCAGGCCCATGGACAGAGCAGGGGGTGGCTGCCAAGCCCCACTCAAGCACATCTCAGAAATATTGAGGGGGACAATGCTACAGGGATCAGGAGCCTTCAGAGAAATGCATCCCCAATACCTGGGCTTTTACCACTCATGCCACACACAGTACACAGGTTGTCACAACCCAATAATCCTCCAAGTCCAAGAAATCGAGGAGAAAAGTGACTTTAGGGAGTGAGTGTCCAGCCCTGGGAAGAGGGGTGGGCTTGGCCAAAGGTGCTTGATAGAAGCCAGGAAGATTTTGAGACAATTCAAGGAGAAAAACATTAGAAATCCCACCCCCTTTTTCACATACAGAAATTCAGCTGGGACTTTGAGCAGTGGGCTTTGAATTTTCCAAACTGGCTTGTGACTTTGGGTGGGGACCCCAAACTCTGCCCATGGTAGGGGGGTTGGAACGAGATGATCTTTGAGGTCCCTCCCAACCCTGATGATTCTAGGAACCTCAGCACAGCAGGGAGAGGAGCTCCTGGTGATTTGTGCAGCATGTGGAAGGTGCCCAAGGTGTTATGGAAATCAGGCATCTGCCAAAAGAGCATCAAGATGTGCCCTCCATGGGCAGAGTCCCTCCGAAGCCTTTTGTGCTCTCAGAAATCCAGGCTGCACAATTTGGGAGAATAAACACTGGGAACACCAGCAGATAGAACTGCTCCTGCCATTAAAAACAAGGTGAAAAGGAGGAGCTGAGCCAAGTTAATCAGGGAGCTGAAATGAGATGGTGGAGAAAGGGGCCGGGGGTGACTGGGGGTTTGCAGTTAGCTGAGCAATGTGAAATCTCTTGTGTCTGCCTGAGCTCTGAAAGGAAATGCTTTATTAAATCTTCTTTGTGTGAGATTTCAGGCTGCCTCTGGACTGGAAAATAGGACCATTCCAGTATGTGGCATATAATCAGGGACTGAAGTTTTTAGTGCAGGGGTTGGTTTTTTCTGCAGAGGAAACTCTGCTCAGCACAGACACATAACTCAGAAGGATTTAAAGAGCTGAATTAGACACAGTACACCCCTGCTCTGCCCTGCCCCTCTTCTACCCAGGAGCCCCAAAAAGCCTCATGCAACAGCCAGGGACTGGGAAAGGCAGCTCAGGTGGGAATAAATTCACCCTGCTGCCTCTAAACCATCCTGTGGGTCTCAGGTCCTTTATCTCAGCTTTCATTCCCACTGGAAGATACTTGCCCAGTCCCTTGCACTGGCTATCCTGGGAGTCTCTAGTCTGTCCTGGGCATATTTTGGGGGGCTGTGGCCTCCTGTCATCCCTGTCCAGTGTTGATCACTGTGTTTGCAGAGAGCTGGTGGCTCACAGCTCTTCCCTGCCAAAGCAGGGCTGCAGCACCCCCAAACACTTGCAGAAAGTAGCTGCTAAAAAAGAAATGGAGAGATCCAGGCCCACCAAGAAAGAATGAGGAGAAATAAAAGGCTTCCAGGTCACACAATCTCCTTGGCCCTTTTGCTTGTCTTGTCTCTCCCTCTGTGCTTGGCCACGTAGGTGGGAAAGTGAGACCTGACCAGAGACAGGACAGGCAGCATCAGCCAGATCTCCTCCTCCTCTCACTGCCTTACTTCACACCACAGCATGTCTGGGTATGAAGAACCTTGAAGCTCAATCTGCCTGCTGCAAATGACAGGGTTTGAGCTCCTGAGCTGCTTCCTGCCCACCCCAACAGGAAAGGTCCCAAAGAGCTGAGATACAGAGAATCATAGGTTTGGGTTGGAAGGGACCTTCAAGATCATCTAGATCCAACCCCCTGCCATGGGCAGAGACTCTTCCCACTAGAGCAGGTTGCTCAGAACATTCCCCTTCCCTCCCACCCCCCAGTGCAGCCGAGCTCCTTGCCTACCTTTTGTTGCTGACAAGCAGCAGGACGGAGCCGTTCTGGATATTGGCTTCTTTGAGAGTTTCGTGCTCCTCCAGCTGCCTGGAGTTGTAATAAAAGGTCTTCTTCCAGGAGGTGACTCCCTCCCGCACCAGGTGAGCCCGCAGGTCCATCACCGTGTCCCTGGGCTTGACCGTCAGGGGCATCATGAGGTCCTCATCAGCCAGGTGCACCTTGATGTGGTACCTCTTCCAGCGGGACAGGCTCCTGCGCAGCGTGTCCATCCCTCCCAGCTCGCCGGGGCCAGGGGGGCAGAGAGGAGCATCCAGCTGGGAGGTGGGTGAAGCAGGGATGTGGCTCTGGAGAGCCTGGCTGCTGTGAACACCTTCCCCTGGCCTGCCAAACCTGTTCCTCCCAGTTGCCTGGCTGCGTGCTTCGCATTCCAAGGAAGAGCTCACCTGGCTCCAGGAGCTCGCTGGCTGGGAAAGGTCTCCATGAATCATTTCCACACACCCCTGAATCCCAGAGTAATTACAACGTCTTCACAGAGTGCTCCTCATTCCAGCGGCTCTCAGAGGATTCTAGAGCCATTAGAAACGTGGGTGCATGTGAGAAATGAATGGGATTTGTCACCTCCTGGCTCCTGCTCTAAAAGGCTGCCAGCTGTGGAGTGGAGCAGCTCAACAAAGTAGGTGTTGAGGAAGCTCACAGCTATTTAACAAGGCTATTTTAATGAAGAAAAGTGCTTTGCATAGTGAGAAATCCCTCATGGGCAGAGCCAGAGCACCCTGAAGGACACACAGAACGTGCAGTGCAGCTTCCCCCAGAAGATCTGTAGGGTTATTGTAGGTAGACAGGTTAGGACCCTCCATAAAGGGTAGGACTCATTCATTGCTCCTCATACCACCAGGTATCTAATATTGACTCACGTGTGCTCATCAATGGCTCATCATCTTGATTTCCTTGCAGATCCCTGCCTAATTGATTGTATCCTGCTCCAGCACGTGAACATCACGGGGCTCCAGGCACAGAGGAGACAAGGCAGGCCTGGAATGCCAAGAGGAACAGGCACTACTTTGGGGGAGACAAGGACACCTCCGAAAGGAAGAAGCGATGCCAGCCCTGGGAGCTGCTGTAATTGAATGATCCTGCAAGGCAGCCTCTGGCAGTCACAAGATGATACTTCAGAGCAAACATCATCAAGATAAGGAAGTCTTTTCTTTTTATTTTTTTTTCTCCTTCTCCAAAAGATCAAGTCACCCTCTTATCTTGTAGGTAATTTCCTGGAGCCCTTATTACAGGAATTAATTCCCTTGTCCATTCTTCTCAACACACACCAGTATTTTCAGGCCAAAGTACTGCAAGATAGTTGACTTCAGAGTGTGCTCCTCACTAAAAAAGGGGCTGCTCTGGCCCATGAGATAACAAACCAAGCTGTCAGATTTTCAGATATGGCAGCAGTCAGCTCCCATTGAGAGCAAGAGAGGTGGCCACTCATCCACTGAGAAACAAGGAGGATTCCACCCTGGCTTAGAATCATAGAACTGTCAGGGTTGGAAGGGACCTCAAAGATCATCCAGTTCCAACCCCCCTGCCATGGGCAGGGACACCTCCCACTCCATCAGTAGCTCACAGCCCCAGCCAGCCTGGCCTTCCAAATGTCCAGGGATTGGGCTTCCAGCACCTCTCTGGCCAACCTGGGCCAGTGTCTCCCCACCCTCCTGGCCAACAACTTCTTCCTAACGTCTCATCTCAATCTCCCCACCTCTACTTTTGACCCATTCCCCCCAGTCCTACCACTACCCAACAGCCTCAAAAGTCCCTCCCCAACTTTCTTGGAGCCCCCTTCAGATCCTGGAAGGGCACCAGAAGGTCCCCTGGGAGCCTTCTCTTCTCCAGCCTGAACAACCCCAACTCTCTCAGTCTGTCCTCATAGCAGAGGTGCTCCAGCCTCTGATCATCCTGGTGACCCTTCTCTGGACACATTCCAGCATGTCCTGATCTTTCTTGTAACAGGGCCTCCAGAACTGGGCACCACAGCCTAACCTTGGATGGTTTCTGTTATAACACCTTTGCACCACCCTGTGCCTCAGTTTCTCCTTCTCTGTTGTCCTGTCTTCAAGATCATTGACCTCTCTGTAGTTCCAGACATGTTTAAATGCTTCCAGACCATGACTGCACTAAAAGCTGTTCCTGTTGCCCACAAGGCACTTAAAGGACACGTGTTACACCACCCAGGAGTCATGACACCAGAAACACAAAGCCATGACATGAGTCATCTCCAGCCTTCTCAGCAACTCAGAGCCAGAGTGAGGACCCAAGAATGCTGGTCCCCACCAAAACAATCATACCTGTGCAGTGACTGAGTCTGCAAAGAACAGCTTGCCAGCAGAAGCTTCACTTCTTCTCAATTGCACGGGGAAAGCTCCATTGCCTGTGGGGTAACTGGAGATATTTGCTGCTGTTCTTCACAGTGATGTGCTAGGGAGGGAAAAAGAAGGGAGGTTGTTCAGGCTGGAGAAGAGAAGGCTCCGAGGAGACCTTCTGGTGGCCTTCCAGGATCTGAGGGGGACTACAAGAAAGCTGGGGAGGGACTTTTGAGGCTGTTGATGATTCTGTGATTCTAACTGGATGAGGCCCCAGACACTCCAAGGTCTGATGGCTCTGCCCAGGAGGTGCCAAGGGAAGCACAAGTTCCCCTCCTTTCAGCAGAGCCCAGCTGGTGTCAGCAAGTCCATCAGCTCCATCCCTCCAGCAGAGGTGACAGCTGCCAAACCCCTCCCTCAGACACCTTTCAGACAGCTCCTGGTTAGTTTTAGGACAGCTCTTTACAGAGGGCTCAGATCTGTAGCATTACATAGACAGGGGGTGGTGACAGAAAGAAAACACACAGCTATTAGGTTTATTTCTTTGCCTATGATGTGGCTGCAAACTTTCCTCATGTCCCCCCATCCACCCATGTTGGGACTCTTGGTTTTATGAAGAGATTATATTCCAGCCTATGCAAGGCAGGAGAAGGAGAAGCCCAGTCATGAAGGCAGCTTATGAAATATTGAAGCAGTGAAACCCTCCCTGGAACACGTGAATGTCTAATGCCAGTTCCAATTAATTTTGAATTTTTCATTAAACCATTATTAAAAGCAAGAGGACAGCAGAAATAAGGGAAATTGACTTGGGCAGTATATTAAGTACCTTAGTTTTGCTGGAGGATGTTTTATTATCTGTCCAAAGCAATTATTTCAGCAGCTCCTGACGGTTTGTGGGCTAAACAGAGGCACAGGCTGAAGTTCTAGATGGTCTTTCCTCAAAGTTATTTTCATCTCCAGCCCCTTCCCTGCACTTTGCAGCCTGCCTGGGGGATGTCTCTGGCATGTGGAGGACAAGACGTGGAGTCAGAGTTCTGGGGATCTGAGATAATGTGTCACTCTGGCATTATTTACAAATCAAATAAAAACTTATTGACTTAAGCCTTTCCCCATATTGAGGGCAAACAGAAGCCAGGCAAACATTCAGAGAAACACTCATTAAGAAAGCCTGAAAAGCAATTTAAAGCCCAGGTGGGCTATGATTTTTATTTTTTTTTTAGGAGGAGATGAAATAAAGTAACAGCATTTCTAAAGCCTTGTCTCCTCTTCTCTTCTCAAAGCTTCTTTACTCCATTGACTAGAGCAAAAGAGAAACACCTGCCTCAATTAGGTGCTTCATTAAGATGTCTCGAGCTGGTTAAGATGATCTTGGGCCTTATAATGTCTTCTTAGAATGCCAGGATAGAGACATTCATTTCTCAGGCAGGTTTTTTTGTTCCTTTGTTTGGCACTGGCTGTGTTTTGTCTCTTGCTGTAGTGCTGAGGACAAGGGAGGAGAAGTGGGATGTTGCTCTAGAAGGAAATTAAGGGTTCTTTTTTTTTTTTCTGGTATCAATCAAAGGGAAGTTGCAACATCTGGGGGAAATTTGACCCTGATTCCCCTGGCAGAGCCTATAAGTCTTTGAGGAGACCACTCTGGCAGTGCTGGTCCTGCTGGCAAGGAAGAAACTTTGCTGCTCCCTGAAGCTCTGATCCTAGGACTGCTGCACACAGGATTTTCCTTTGATGGCTCTTTGGGGTGAGTTTGTGTTCTCATCTTCTCTACCCCAGGATTCTCCTCCTGCTCTGTTATATGATGGTGCAGAGGGAAGGCTGCAGGGTTGTGAGCTCCAAGACATGAGCATGGTGCTGGGAAAGGTTCACTCAGAGGAAGAGAATGACCATGTGGGATGAATCAGGAGGTTTGACAGGGATAATTTAAGGTTAGAAATCTCCAGTCCAATATCCAGCTTCCCTAATTCATCCAGTGCCTCACATACCTCAGGTTTTAAGGCTGTTGTTGTAGTGTTTGTATTCCTGGAGTACCAGAGGATGTGCCAAGGTGAGGAAGGTCTTTCCTATCACCCAGTGTTCTCCTCATCATCCTCCTCTGGAGAAGTGCTTGGTTCTAAAATGTCCTGGGCTTGCTTTTTACATCTACAGCAAACGAACAAAGAGCTAATAAATGATTAATAAAAGCTTTGAGAACTGGATAATTAAATGCAACAGCTTTTTAGAGGCCAGTGGATAAGCACAAACTATGTAAGCCCAAGTGATAACACTTGCTGCTGATATGACTTATCTACAGCACGCTGCTCACAGCTGCAGGAGTGCTCAGGAATACGATTAACTTCTGGCACACTGGGAATGGAGAGAACCTTTCTGTGATGGAGGAGCACCTCTCCTGGGGACTGGGGCAAAAGCCTCATTGTTTGGACCATTGAACAATCCAGAAAAGCTGGAAAGTGTTTTTATTAACTTCTAAGGGAGGTGTGAGTGATGAGGTGAGAGTCTGTGCACTGACCCTCTCCTGTCATCTGCCTGTCAAGCTCTAGGGCCTGATGCCCCCAGGTCATGTGAATTTCTCTCTGTTACAGAATCATCAGGGTTGGAAGGGACCTCAAAGATCATCCAGTTCCACCCCCCTGCCATGGCAGGGACACCTCCCTCTCCATCAGTAGCTCACAGCCCCAGCCAGCCTGGCCTTCCAAATGTCCAGGGATGGGGCTTCCAGCACCTCTCTGGCCAACCTGGGCCAGTGGCTCCCCACCCTCCTGGGCAACAACTTCTTCCTACCGTCTCCTCTCAATCTCCCCACCTCTAGTTTTGAGCCAGCCCCCCCAGTCCTACCACTACCTGATGGTTCCACTGAACCATCTCCCATCCCTGCCTGGCACAGGGGAAAATGTCCCTGTCACCCTGCCCTGTTCTAGACCAGGCAGGAACTCCCCATCTGCTCCAGCAGTATAACTCACCTAGTGAAAAAGATGTCACAAAAAGGGGGAGGTGATCCTAGTTCCATTCTTTTTACTATAAATAAGGATTCTGATGCAGCTGAAGCTACCAAGTCAGGCAGATCCTGCTGCAGTACCCAAATCAGGCCCTACAACTTGCCTGGCTGGCTGCCCAGCATCAATATTGCATGACTGGGAGCTGGTGGACTCTGTTTGGCATGGGATTGAACTTTAAACAAGCTCCAGAAAAAAAAGCTGTGGATCTTCAGCTTTGGAGGAGCAAACCTGCCTGGTTCTGGAACACCAACCTGCAAGTTTTCTGAGCAAAAAGTTGGATGTGAGCTGGTGACATTTTCTGGTGGAAAAGGAAATGTGAAGGGAAAAGAAAAAGGGGAAAAAAAAAGTAGTAAGGCACATGTTAAATGAGGCAGTCAAGTGCAGACAATGGAAAAGCTGAAAAATGGCTATGGAGGGAAGCGTTTTGCGGGGGTAGTTATTTCTCACTGCAGTTCTTTATAACTTCCCAGATGGGAGATTCATGACCCTAGGAAGAAATCTGTATCCTCCAGGGCTTGGCCCCCAGCAGCCCGTGACTCACTCGCCTGCCAGCTCTGGCAATAAGCTGAGAAACAAGCCAGACAGCAAAATGCTTGTGGAAAGAGCAAAAACAAGAGATAAATGAGTTAATTGCTGGAAGAGCAAATAAAAAGCCACCTCTGTGCACAAAGGAGGGTCATAGATGGAGAGTGTTGATGGCACTGAGGGCTCCAGAGGAGCTGGCATCCCATCAGCCAGCTCCATTCGTTTGCAGGTCAAACAAATTCAGGATGCCTCTGCCTTCAAAAGTGGAGGAGGAGGAAATAGAAGATTTGAGGCTCCACCAGCAGCGAGATGGTTTTCCAGGGGCTCAAGGAAGAGGGAGGATTTGTGGATCTACATTGCCATCTAATGGCAAGGAAGGGCTTGGAGCTCTCAGTGTGGCCCAGAAATGGGCTCTAGTAGCAAAGAGAAGAGGGGATGGTCCATGCAGATGATTGTCCTTTGGTTTAAAGGCAAATCCTCTGTGACTGAATGGATCCCACCAGTGAAAGTCATACAGGCAGCCCAGAGAAAGGGAGGGCAGCCAAAGCCTTGGGAGAGAGGCTGCCAGTTCCTCCTCTTCTGGCACCCTCTCCACTCCATTTTGTATTAACAGGAATGTTTACATGCACATAGGGTGGGATTTGCTTTCTCCTGGTGTCCCAGATGCTGGCAGTGACACAGGCTTCCCAGGCAGGTGCATGTTTGAGGTGCTGAGTGAATTCTGCCATCCTATCAAAACAGTGCCAAATTCAGCATCTCAGGTGCTCAGGATCCTGCTGGGAAATGCAGATAACCAGGATTAGTTAAGAAAAGAGGTAAATTCCCCTTGGATCTAGGCATGGGAAGAGTAGAGCTGCCATTTTAGTCACATCTAGCCTAGTACCTTGTCTCCATCCTTGGGGAGTAATGGGTAGTTAATGAGAAAGTATCAGAAAGAGGGTGTTGCAGGTTGTTATTGCCCTGCCCTACCCCTCACAGTGGGAGAGAGCCCTGCAGGAAGAATCCACAGAGAAAATAAATTCAGTGGGATGTGAGGGTTTATGGATTTTGCCATTTAAAAGGAAACACCAGGACAAGGCAAGTTTGATGTTCATTCTAGTGCCACCTTTGCTGCTGATAAACCATCTTCTATAGCTTCTAGAACAGGACATTTACAAGAGATGGACTATTAGGAGATACTTGCATTAAAAAACCAAAGGAAATTTGGTAAAGGATTGTCAGCAGCTCCTTTCTTCTGCTTTGCAATGTTTCTAGCCTTGACATAGGCAGCTTTGCACGTGAGGAGGAGCTGGAGCTGGGTCAACGTGAAAGAGAGGAAGGTGCTTTTTTTATGCCCAAGAGTTTAGAACAGAGCAGGAACTGGGGGAGAAAACAGGGATATAAAAAGTCTGTTTTCCCCAGATAGTGAAATGGGCCATGGTGTGGGTCCCAGCTAACTTCTGGGCAATCAAAAAAGGAGTAGCACAGAAAATTTTGAGACCTGCCAGGCTTCAGGCCCCAGGTCTGCCCCCCCTCTCTGGTCTGCTCGAATGCCTGCCCTGACACGCTTCCCATGCTGAGTGCTGCCAAAGGAATGAGCACACTCTCCAACAATCCAACTTCATTTCCTTCTGGTATCCTTTCATATTTACACACCCAGCCTTGCCAAGCCTTGCTGGGCCCAAACAATCCCTCTGCAAGAAGAGGGAAAACAAAGGAACTCCTTATAGCACCCTCCTGCCTGCCTGGAAAAAAAAAAAGACATGGTTTGGAGGGCTCTTCTTTCTCTCTTGATTGCTGTTTCCCAAGCTAATGAAAGCCAGAGGCAGGGAGAGTGTCAGGATTATCATTACTGAGAGACCAGAGTGAATTTTTCAGGTATTTCTCTCCAGTTCATGAAGCAGGGAGGGGAAGAAGGGAGTGTACCTGCTTGAAGGGCTACACAGGGTGACATGTTCCTTGATGTTCCTTTCTAAATGTGGCTCTGAGTCACGCTACGGAGTTGATTAGAAAAATTATCTTCCTGCGGTAGAAATGTAAAGGCAAAAAAGAGTCTTGTTCAGTTTCCACTTCCCCAGCCCTGCCTCGGAGCCTGCCCAAGCTTGCAGCAGCAGAGGGGCTGGTGAGCTGGCTGGAAAGCCACTTCTGCTCATCTCGATAATCAGAAATTACGACGAGGCTGCGAGAGCAGCCATAGAAACGGCTCCCAACGTGTGCCTAGGGCTATGTACAGCTGTAATCCTGGGGAGAGGCGTGCACGGGCTTGCATCTGCCTCCATCACACGAGTTCCTACATGTGCCAGGTCAAACAGGGCTAAACACAGTCCTTCCTTCCTCCTCTTCCTCCTCCACTTGATGTGTCTCCAAAGCTGCACCCCAAAACCTGCTCCTTCTGAAACACGGGGCTGTGGTCCATCCATACCTCATGGCATGCAGGAGCATGGGGAGAAACAGTCGCCCACACCCCTGAGGGGTCCAGTCTGGAGACAAGATGCCACCAGCAGTGTGATTTAGGGAAGGAAGCCCCAAAGGACCCATAAAACATGGCTTTGAACTTAGAGGAGCACCATGTGAGCTGGACCACTGGGTCACAGCCAGCAGAAGAAAGTAGTTAGAGGGTTATATTCCCATGAAGGAACATAGTGGAGATCACCATGGCTGCACCACAGCCATGGTGGGGGCTGCTGGGACCCCACGTGTGTTCTCAGGCACTTCAGCTCCAGCCTGTGGTGACCACCACGGACCTTTACTGGTCTCCTGGGGTTCCACCATCACCCCAAATCCCTGCAGCAACTGCTGCTCTCAGCCAGGGCTGAGCCAGCAAGCTCACAGGGCAGGAGGGCAAGGGGAGATGTGAGCCATGCTGGTGATAAACGTGGTTTATTATTTTAATATTCATTATTAACGTGGGGTTAATTATTTTCATGCTATTTCTGCAGGTTCAGCAGCACTGTTCATTTAGTACCTCACCCTTACTCCTTAAACCCGTCCCCAGGCTCAGGACCTGTGTGTCTTTGTCTTTCAGCATTGAAAATCAGCAGAATTGGACAAAAAACACCCATGGGGGCACCTTGGCACAGCGGTACCTGCGGACCAGAGGAGGGGAGGCAAATATGGCGATTTCTGAGGGGAAAAACACATTTAATTACGTGAGGAAAACAAGCACACATCGATGGGTAAGAGCCAGCGCCAGTTTCTCAGCAAACACTAAAAGCTATTAACATTTCCGAGGATTGTTTTATATATGGGGAAAGAAAAAAAAGAAGCCCAAGTGGCTGAACCTGGGGATATTTAATTACGGTTAATGAGGGATGGAGGGGCCGGGCTGGCGGGAAGATCGCGCACAGCCCTCTGGGAGATGGAGTCCTCAGAGCGCCGCCATCTTGGCGCCGCCACAGCGCAGCCCCTCAGGGCGCTCCCTGGCAGCCATCTTGGGGTGGGGGGGTGGACAGCGGCCGCCGGGGGCCGAGGGCTTGGCTTTGGGAGCCCTGTGAGCAGTGGTGCTATTTAGAATCGAAACAGCAATAAATCTGTCACAAAAGGCTGTGAAACGAGTGTGCTGACAGGCCTGGGGGTGCTGTGGGGATGGTTTGTGGTGGGGTGGCCTTGCTCGTGGGCGTTGTGCTGGTTTTGTGTCTGTTCTGCCATCGTGTTTAGCTAAATAAAGGGTGGGTTTCCCTTAGAAGTTTCTCCTGAAGGCCCTTCAGTGCCATAACATCTTACTTCAGAGGAGGAGGGGGTTCCTTGTGGCTCCCTCCTGGCTGGGGATGCTGTGAGCACTTTGAGGGAAGGCCTGGCTGGGTTTGTGAGGGGGTGTGTGGCACACGGATGTGGAGAGCAGAGCAGGGGAGGAATCAAAGGATCATGGGGTGGTCAATGGGACCAGAATTTGGGAAAGAAGTGCAGGAATACGAGGGCACACAGGTCCTTGTGTAGCAAAACCAAATCAGGCTGCTCTGGGAGGTGGGGAGGGTGAGCCCAAGGCAGGTGCAGGGGCTGTGAAGCTCAGCAAGAGCGGGCAATGGGAGTATGGGGATGTTTAATAGGGCTGTGAAAGGAATTAGGGCTCATCCTGGGGCCCTTGGGTGCTCTTGTTAGTGTCCTTCCCAAAGCCTGCTCTTGCCTGACAGAGAGAAGGTGACTCCTTCCTACAGCAGAAGAAATAATTTACGGTGCTCACCAGACTGCAACTTCAGGTGTATTGTGCAGTTCCCAAGTATTTAGTGAGTGAAATTTCAAAGACAGGCACTGAAGCTCACGGAATGCCTTTGAGCCTGAACTTGGGAGCTAAATCTAACTTCTGTTATGTATGATACTATGACAGATGATAGCTAGTTCCTTAACACCAGTGCTTATGTTCACAGCAAAAATCCCTGCTGTCTCAGAACATATCCTACATCTTTTTATAACTTAAGTATAGCTACCTCTTGAAGTGCAGATTTTTTTATTTCATGCATGGATTTATTTTGGAGTAACCCAAAATGATCCTTCCCTTTCTTTCCTTAGTCTTATGGCATTATTTTAAGGAGCCAGGCCATCCCCACAGATTTGCTGGGCTGTTTAATTGCTGTGCAGACACAGAGGGGTGCTAATAAGCTTTCTTCCAAGCATGTGTTCATATGTCAACACTTTTGCTTCTGTCAGAAGCTTAAAAATGGAAACAGTTTTCTCTTTAAGAAAACAGGACCCAAATAAGGAGATGATGGAGTGGTGAAGATTCCTCTAGTGAGTCTGTTCCAGCTCATTCCTTAGAAAGGCTCTGTATGAAAGATCAGAGAAGGGGCAAGTAGATCTGGGTTTTGTCCAGGGGTCTCTGGGTTTAAAGCTCTCTACAGCCACTTGAGCTCATTTTCCCTGTGACTTGCCTGGGTACAACTTCTGCCTCTGCCCAAGCTGTTAAAAACCTCAAACTTCACTCCTTGGGATTCTCCAGCACAAGAGATACAACCCATCCCTTAGCAAAAATGGAAGCAATCAAGAAAAAGATGCAGATGCTGAAGTTGGACAAGGAGAATGCCATTGACAGAGCAGAGCAGGCTGAAACAGATAAGAAGGCAGCTGAGGACAAATGCAAGCAGGTAAGTGAAAATAAAATCACTGGTTGTGTGTGTGCTGTGGAAATAAGGGCAACAAAATATGGTGTTGCAATTTTCTGATTCAGAAAGCAAAATAATTTGAAGTCGGGTTTCCTGTTAATCTTCTTGTGAAGCCTTTTGCCTTTTTGTGCTGTTACAGCCAGGGTGAGTATTAACTTCTCTTTTCAGTCATCTGTGTGGTTGCAAAATTAGCACCATCCACAGAGTATCAAGAGGACTTTGTCTAAGTTTTCTTAAATCTTGTTTGTTTTTTTTTGTTTGTGATTCCATGGAAAAGGCCTTTCCTATTCCAGGGGAAAGCTGCACACCCTGAGCACCTGCAGGACTGGTGGTAATACCTCCTGAGGAGTCAGCTCTGAGCCTCTCCTTGAGGTGAATTAATAAACTTCTCTTGCCTAGTCCTTGGGGTGCTCCATGGAGGTGCCAGCTGTGACTCTCCAGCAGATGGGTTGTATTATTTTGTTAAGAATAACCAGAAATACCTTTATTTGAAAGCTCTTCTTTTAACTGAATTTTATGACAACATTTTCATATTCTTTCACTTTTCAACGTTCTCTATTCTGTTCTTTATCTCCTATTTGAGCTCTAGTATTTTCAGAATGATCATGAAATACTAGTTGGCTACACTCAAGTTTCTTCTTATAAAAAAATTATGTTTTTTCCTTTACCTCCTCTAAATGTGGCTGTTTCTACTACATCTTCCAGACTGCTATAATACATTATTAACACTCATTTGGCCAAATATTTATCTTCCAGTTCAGTTTGAGATCTTGGGTGATAGAACTAAACTTTCAATTGATCATCCATTTAACTAAAGCAACAGGAAAGAGTTTCCAGCAGGGCCAGTTGCTGCCATCTTCCCCCACTTGCATACATCATCCCCCACACACCCAGTCCCCATTTGTCCCCAGTCTCAGGGGTGTTCTGGTGGGGCAGCTTCCCCAGCTGACCTCCTTACACTCAGAGAGCAGATCATTACTGGGAGCAGCTGCTGANGGATTTATTTTGGAGTAACCCAAAATGATCCTTCCCTTTCTTTCCTTAGTCTTATGGCATTATTTTAAGGAGCCAGGCCATCCCCACAGATTTGCTGGGCTGTTTAATTGCTGTGCAGACACAGAGGGGTGCTAATAAGCTTTCTTCCAAGCATGTGTTCATATGTCAACACTTTTGCTTCTGTCAGAAGCTTAAAAATGGAAACAGTTTTCTCTTTAAGAAAACAGGACCCAAATAAGGAGATGATGGAGTGGTGAAGATTCCTCTAGTGAGTCTGTTCCAGCTCATTCCTTAGAAAGGCTCTGTATGAAAGATCAGAGAAGGGGCAAGTAGATCTGGGTTTTGTCCAGGGGTCTCTGGGTTTAAAGCTCTCTACAGCCACTTGAGCTCATTTTCCCTGTGACTTGCCTGGGTACAACTTCTGCCTCTGCCCAAGCTGTTAAAAATCTCAAACTTCACTCCTTGGGATTCTCCAGCACAAGAGATACAACCCATCCCTTAGCAAAAATGGAAGCAATCAAGAAAAAGATGCAGATGCTGAAGTTGGACAAGGAGAATGCCATTGACAGAGCAGAGCAGGCTGAAACAGATAAGAAGGCAGCTGAGGACAAATGCAAGCAGGTAAGTGAAAATAAAATCACTGGTTGTGTGTGTGCTGTGGAAATAAGGGCAACAAAATATGGTGTTGCAATTTTCTGATTCAGAAAGCAAAATAATTTGAAGTCGGGTTTCCTGTTAATCTTCTTGTGAAGCCTTTTGCCTTTTTGTGCTGTTACAGCCAGGGTGAGTATTAACTTCTCTTTTCAGTCATCTGTGTGGTTGCAAAATTAGCACCATCCACAGAGTATCAAGAGGACTTTGTCTAAGTTTTCTTAAATCTTGTTTGGTTTTTTTTGTTTGTGATTCCATGGAAAAGGCCTTTCCTATTCCAGGGGAAAGCTGCACACCCTGAGCACCTGCAGGACTGGTGGTAATACCTCCTGAGGAGTCAGCTCTGAGCCTCTCCTTGAGGTGAATTAATAAACTTCTCTTGCCTAGTCCTTGGGGTGCTCCATGGAGGTGCCAGCTGTGACTCTCCAGCAGATGGGTTGTATTATTTTGTTAAGAATAACCAGAAATACCTTTATTTGAAAGCTCTTCTTTTAACTGAATTTTATGACAACATTTTCATATTCTTTCACTTTTCAACGTTCTCTATTCTGTTCTTTATCTCCTATTTGAGCTCTAGTATTTTCAGAATGATCATGAAATACTAGTTGGCTACACTCAAGTTTCTTCTTATAAAAAAATTATGTTTTTTCCTTTACCTCCTCTAAATGTGGCTGTTTCTACTACATCTTCCAGACTGCTATAATACATTATTAACACTCATTTGGCCAAATATTTATCTTCCAGTTCAGTTTGAGATCTTGGGTGATAGAACTAAACTTTCAATTGATCATCCATTTAACTAAAGCAACAGGAAAGAGTTTCCAGCAGGGCCAGTTGCTGCCATCTTCCCCCACTTGCATACATCATCCCCCACACACCCAGTCCCCATTTCTCCCTAGTCTCATGGGTGTTCTGGTGGGGCAGCTTCCCCAGCTGACCTCCTTACACTCAGAGCAGATCATTACTGGGAGCAGCTGCTGATGATGGGATGCTTCACCTTCCTTCACCTTTAGTCATCCAGGGTGATTTCCTGCAGAGTGAAAAATGACACACTTGGGGGAATTTTCAGGTAGCTCTATGAGGGCAATTCACAAGGAAAAGCTTAAAGGGAAAAATAAATCNGAGAGCAGATCATTACTGGGAGCAGCTGCTGATGATGGGATGCTTCACCTTCCTTCACCTTTAGTCATCCAGGGTGATTTCCTGCAGAGTGAAAAATGACACACTTGGGGGAATTTTCAGGTAGCTCTATGAGGGCAATTCACAAGGAAAAGCTTAAAGGGAAAAATAAATCTTTGCTCTTGCTTCCCTCTTATGAATTGGCTCAAATTTTTCAGCTTTTCTTCTTTTTTAATGGTGATGTCACACAAAGGGAGCCTCACCTCCTTCCTCCATCCATCCAGCATGTTCTGCTCTCTCACACTATCTGCTTACTCAAAGAACCCCAACACAACAATGTTCCAGTCACCAAAAAAAGCCATTATCTTTGAAACCAGAGTGGGGGAAGTCCGTGCACTAAAACACAAACTATTTTGACAGACTAAATTTATGCTGAGGTGGAGCTAAATGGTTAAATCAGTTTCTCCCCAGCCTGTACTAGTTTGTAGTGCCAAGAAACCATGGAGCAGATGGGTTTGCAGGCACACCCTTATCAGCAGCAAGCCTCCTGATAATGGAAATTCTTCAGGGAGCATGAGGCAGTTTGTCATTAAACAGTCTCCTGGCAGGTTATAAATAGGACTTTCTAACGTACGATGTGGATTTATATGGTATGGAGGAGAGAGTCTGAACCTTGGGGTAGGATGGAGCATACCTGCTTGGCCCCCACCATTAGTCAGAGAATAATTCTGGAGGTCATCAAGTCCCACCTCCTGCTTCCAGCCAGGGCCAGACCTGCTCCCTCCTGCTCCCAGAGGATCATGTTTGGTTCGAAGTGTTTTGAATGATGTACAAAAGGTGATTAGGGAACAACCACTGTTTTTTAGCTACACAGGAATTCTATGATTCTATGATATGATTCTATGGAAATCATCAGGTAATTGGATTAGAAGAACCACAAAGACATAATTTAAAAACATTTTTAATTATCATAGAATGGTTTGGGTTGGAAGGGACCTTAAAGATCTAGTTCCACCCCCCTGCCATGGGCAGGGACACCTCCCACTACATCAGGTTGCTCCAAGCCCCATCCAACCTGGCCTTGGACACCTCCAGGGATGGAGCATCCACAGCTTCGCTGGGCAACCTGTGCCAGTGTCTCACCACCCTCAGAGTGAAGAATTTCCTTCTAATTTCTAATCTCAGTCTCCCCTCTTTCAGTTTGAACCCATCGTGCCTCCCCAGCTTTCTTATCAGCCCCCTTTTAAGCACTGAAAGGCCCCAAGAAGGTCTCCCTGGAGCCTTCTCCTCTCCAGGCTGAACAAACCCAACTCTCTCAGCCTGACCTCCCAGCAGAGGGGTTCAACCCTCAGATCATCTTCATATCCTCTTCTAGCCCCCCCTCCAACAGGTCCAATTGTGCTGTAGAATTAACTCCCACAGGGTGTTATGGAGTCTAAATTAAAATGGAGTGAAAAAGGGCTGATAGCATGAAATGTATTAAACCAGATCAGTGTGTGTGGTGGCAGAGATGTTCTCCTGAAGATGACACGTCCTTAATGATCCTTCCTAATGATCCTGGGACTACCTGCCCCAGCAGAACTTGGATCTAGTCTTTTGTGACACTATGTTATGTTAAAACAATAGTAAAGAGAAGTTTTAACCATGTGAATCTGTAACTGAGAACAGATCAGAATATTCACTTCCTTGGTTTTTTTCCTCTCTTGAAAGGTGGAGGATGAGCTGGTAGCTCTGCAGAAGAAGTTGAAAGGAACTGAAGATGAGCTGGATAAGTACTCGGAGGCTCTCAAAGACGCCCAGGAGAAACTAGAGCAAGCTGAGAAGAAGGCCACTGATGTAGGTACCCTCGGCTCGGAGCTGCCTGTAGCTCTGCTCCTGTGAATCGCTGAGGTCTCAGCGGCAGCCCCATGGGGCGGGGACGGCAGGGTCACGGTGCAGGAACATAAATCTCCTCTAGGCTCTGCCGAGGTGAGCTGGGCTGGGTGCTCTGCACCGGGGACACAGCCCGGGAGCCAGCATCGCACGGGGCTCAACGGGCCCCCCGAGGAGAGCTCTTCTGAAACGGGAGCAAGGTTTGTGGGAGGGAACTCTTTGGGAAGGGTGAAACCTCCTTTAATCGAAGTAAAACCTCTTCCCGGGAAGCTGGGAGGGAAGCCGGGATGTGCTGTGCTGTAGGGATGCTGCTCGGCTCCGGCCACACAGGAAACAGCCGCAGCTCCGCCCCTCCCGCCCGCCCCGTTCGGTTCGGTTCTTGCTGACGAACCGAGGGCCCGGGCCCGGCCGCGCCGCACCCCGGCCCCCGTGGGCGTGTTCCCCGGGGTGGCTCTACCGCCTCACCGGGCGATGCGGGGCCGGAGCCGCGGCGGGACCCCTCCCCACCCCAACCAGCCATGGGACGGGGCAACGGGCGGGGCGGCTCCCGGTCCCGGCGCTGCTTGCGCCGACTCCTCTTGTGCTACGTCACCACCCGCCACCTCCACCTCCAGCCGTGACGTCATCGGCCCATTGAAAGGCGCGGGGCCGCGCGCCGCCACGTGCAGCACCTCCGCGCCCTGCCCGCCGCCCGCGCCGCGCCCATGGCCGCGCCGAGCTCCCTGGAAGCCGTGAAGAGGAAGATCCAGTGCCTGCAGCAACAGGCGGATGAGGCGGAGGATCGCGCCCAGGTCCTCCAGCGGGAGCTGGACCTGGAACGGGACCTGCGGGAGAAAGTGAGACCGCCCGGGCTGCCTGCTCGCCTCTCTCGGTCGCTCTCTCCCGGGCTAGCCCTGCTCCTTCCTTCCTGTCTCTGGCTCTCTCTCGCTGGGCCGTGCCTGGCTCGCCTCCCCTCGCTCCGGGAGGATGGCTCGGCCGCCGGCTGCCTTCATTCCTCAGCTGCCCCCCTCGCTGCTCCGCTCCGCAACCGCTGCGGGACCGGCCGGCGCTGCCGCAGCGTCTCGCCCGCACCGGCCTCCGGGGGCTCCGGGCGCGGCAGCGGCGGCGGCGGCTCGTCCCTGGCGCCCGCTGCTTATCGCGCTTCGGGGCCGTTCCCCTCGGAAAAGGCGTTGCGAGCACCGATCGGCATCGGGAAGCGCTTACGAGTTTAATAGGAAATGGCTGTTTAATTAGGAAAAAGCGCTGCATGACAACGAGCGGGGAGTTCCCGCCTCTCGGCGCCGCACCGCTGGCTCCGGCACAGCTGGGAAATGTCCGAACTGCTGGAAAATAACTTTCCCTCCTGGTTTCCACAGAGAAATGAGAACCCTGCGCTAGTGTGCGGCTCTCCCGGGGCCGGACAGCTGGTTTCACTTAGATTTGTGTGTGATCAGCCTTCCCGGCATCTTCCTGCTATTTTATCACATGTCAGCGAGTTAGTTTTACCGTATAAGGACTGCGGGCTGCTTCTGGGAGAGGTGGAGTCACACCAACTCCAACTTCCCAGTGGCCCCGTCTCCATAGCTTTGGAATCTTGCTTAATTAAAATATGACTTGAAATTGCCCTGGCTAGTGGAAGGAGTTGCCGACCACCACATGAGAGATGCCAGATTTCCATGTGATCGATGCCTTGTGTGTAAATTGAGAAAGTTAAACACAGAGCACTGGGTAGGAAACAAATGGAATGCTGGATAATTGATGACTAGAGGAGTCCTGGGTCAGCTTCCATTTGGATCAGTCACTGAAATCCTGGCCAAGATGGTACAGCTCTGAGGGGAAACCACTTCCTCCAGCTTGGGAGGAGCAGGCAGTGACCAGATTTGAGAAGTTGCAGCCAAACGGATTTGGGGTTTTTTTTTCAAAGCGTTGAACATAAAGCATAAAACAATTTCCCTTCCAGGATCTAGAGCCCACAAAAGTGTCTTAAAATAATAAAAAATTCATCTCGGGCCTGGCAGTCACACTCAGATTTGGGGACAACTAAGTGGCAGTTATTAAAGTAGGGGCTTTATCTTCCCTCAACCAACAAGCAATTAAAGCAGCCATATCTCAATAACCCTGGGGTATTTATGGTCACCAATTTGTTTGTATCATCTGTATATCAGCATTTCTCCCAACAACCTCCCTCCATTTATTACCTAGTCTTGTTTTTTAAGCATTAATAGTTTCCAACCACTGTGCAGTTTATTCAATAATATTTAAACACATCTTATTAAGAAATGCTTTTTGCCTAATTCCTTACATACCACAGGAAGCAATGAGGAAAAGTGAATTTATTTTAAGAACTTAACTCATTTTGCCCTATTTATGTTCCAAAGAAGACTTGACTCTCCCCTGCCTGAGGCCAACAGTCTCAGCCCAGCTGAGTATGAACAGATGAGACAGAGCTTGTGGGCTCAGGAGCTAACAAAATAGCTTTAACTGCAGCCCTGACAGGATATTGCTGCAATCTGTGATGAAACCAAACCAAACCCAGAGAAATCAACTGGGAAGATTTTGGAGCGAGCCAAAATGGAAAGAGTTCAGTTTTTAACTTTTCAGGGTAGATCCTGCCCCAGGAAGTGATCTGAAAATAGGTTGAAAATAGTTTTTCCGTTGGCAATGGGTGTTGAGAGCTCTGGTGTGTGTCAGGAATGATAAGTACCATTAGAAAGAAAGGAGAAGCACATACCCCATACCTTGACATTCCTGAGATGCCACAGCTTAAGCAAACACAAAGCAGGGGCAGGGAGGTTCCTGGAGCTTCCCTGCAAAAAAAGGAGAGGGGCTGGGGCTGTTGGCCAGGAGAAGGCTCAGGAAGCCCCTCAGGGGTGGGCTCAGGAAGCCCCTCACGGGTGGGTGGTTGTTTCCCACAGGCTGAAGGTGAAGTGGCAGCTCTGAACAGACGGATCCAGCTCGTGGAAGAGGAGCTGGATCGTGCCCAAGAACGACTGGCCACAGCCCTGCAGAAACTGGAGGAAGCTGAGAAGGCAGCAGATGAGAGTGAGAGGTCTGTTTCCTTTATTTTTTGTTTAAAAATTGAATATATATGGGTGAAATAATCCTGTATAATTTATTATCTGTGGGTGCTAATGTAGACTGCAGGTCAGAGACTCAGAATGTTTTCTCTAAGCTTGACCAAGTCATTACAAGGAGTGATGGTTTCAAGCTAGGAAAGGAGAGATTTAGGTTGGAGATTAGAAAAAAGTTCTTTAACATGGGGGTGATAGATGAGTGGAATGGGCTGCCCAGAGAGGGGGTGGAGGCCTGATGGGGCTCTGAGCAGCCTGCCCTAGGTAGAGATGTCCCTGCTTGTGTAGGGAGGTTGGACAAGACCTCTAGAGGTCCCTTCCAGCCTAAACCACTCTATGACCCTGCTAGCCTTGGAGGACACAATAGTATGGTCATAATGGGGTGCTCTTTGGTGCCAAATACTGAATTCCACTTCAGGACCTTTGAGGTAACTACTGCATTAAACACGTTTCCTTTGACTTCTGCAGAGGAATGAAGGTTATTGAGAACAGGGCAATGAAAGATGAAGAGAAAATGGAGATTCAGGAAATGCAACTGAAGGAGGCAAAGCACATCGCTGAGGAGGCCGACCGCAAGTACGAGGAGGTAAAAGGGAGAAGGAAATGATTAAAAATGTCGGGGAGAAGTGTGAACAGCTTCATTAATCAGCAGTGCAGCCATTCCTTGTGTGCTTTGTATGTGTGATGGTTCCACTCCTGAACACTCCCAAAGAGGAGCTGTTTTAATAATAACTGTGGCAACACCTTAGATATTTATTTAATGCTAAGTCACTGCAACATCCAGTTTATCTGGGGAGAATGTCATGTGTGTGGGTATGTTGTGACCTCAAAGGAAAGCACGAGCATCATGTTCTGAGAGGAACAGGTAAGAAATTACAGAGCAGCTTGATCCAGCTCTTGTCTCTTGACAGGTTGCCCGAAAACTGGTTATTTTGGAGGGGGAACTGGAAAGAGCTGAAGAGCGTGCGGAGGTGTCCGAAGTGTGAGTAACTCCACTCCTCTATTTCACTAGAGAAACCTCCCCCTGGCAGACAGGTGTGTGTGTAGTATGTGTAGGAAAGGTTTTCACACCCTATAGACCAAATTTTCTCCTTTCGGACTTACTTCATCCCTTGTATCTTTAGATTTCTTGATAATTTAAGTCATAACAGGGACCGTAATAATTTATACTTTTGTTTTTTCCTGTAGTAAATGTAGTGACCTTGAAGAGGAGTTAAAGAATGTCACCAACAACCTGAAGTCCTTGGAAGCTCAATCTGAGAAGGTTGGTAAACCAATAGACAGGGGCAAAATCAAAACTTGCCAATAAAATTCAGAGGAACACTCCAGAAATAGAAAGCAAGTGAAAGGGTTTTGCTGCCTGTTTATCAGGAGCTGCTGATAACACTCGGTCAGTTCTGCCCAACCCCAAGTCCCTAACCTGGTCATTATCTGCTCCAGGCCAGGCCCAGGTCTCTGTTCCCCATTGGCTGATCTTGCTCCTTTGTGGGTTTGGCCCTTTTAATCCAGAAAACTCTTAAAACTCTTGATTTCCTTAAACAGTTGTTTCTGACTAGTCTAAATTGGTACAAAGGCTTCACATTCTCCTGCACATTCAGCTGGGTTTGTGCTGCAGGAGCCAGTTGAGGTGTAAGATGGTGCACAAAGGACCTTGGACATCCCCAGTCTTGAAATGATGGTTTATGAAGAGCCTGAAATGTCTTTGTGGAAGGGAGCAAAGCTTGGGAAGGATGTTCACAGCCCTTGGAAAAGGAAAAGTGATTATAAATAGGTCACAGTTTCATAAACATTTATTATTGTTGCTACAACTTCCCTGAAAGAGTGTTTATTGTTTTCACAGTACTCGGAAAAAGAAGATAAATACGAAGAAGAAATCAAGATTCTCTCTGACAAGCTTAAAGAAGTAAGTGTGTCCTTCCCCAGACTCTAGTTTGGCAGCATTTTTAACAGCATCCAGTGACTTTATTTCATGGGTTTTAGGCTGAAACTCGAGCTGAATTTGCGGAGAGAACAGTTGCCAAACTGGAAAAGTCTATTGATGACCTGGAAGGTAGGAAATTACTCGAGTTTCATTTTGAAGTGGTCGATTTCAAATCAGAAAACACAATTCTAGGAGTGGGTGTTGGTTAGATTCTTTTGGGAAAGGCCTGAAGTGCTGCACAGGTGTGCTGGCAGATCGGGGTGATGTGTCCACACATCACATGTGGCCAGAGGAATTTTTCCTGCAAAAACTTGGAACCATAACCTGATTTGGGCCAACTCACAGATAGAGATTCAAGGGCTCCTATTAAAAGATCACAACCCTACTTAATCTGCTGGAAAGTAATTTGGGGAGATTAAAAAAAGGAAACAGGAGCAGCTTCCAACCTGGCAGCTGGGTGGGGTTTTTGCTGTCATACCCATCCATACTCAATTCCATCTCTTTGTTTTCTTCTCATTTTCCTCATCAATGCTTTGGCTGCTGCCTCTGGTTGTCCTCTGCTGCCATGGCTGTCTTCTGCTACCATGGCTCTCCTCTGCTGCCCATGGTTGTCCTCTGCTGCCCATGGTTGTCCTCTGCTGCCCATGGTTGTCCTCGCTGCCATGGCTCTCCTCTGCTGCCCATGGCTCTCCTCTGCTGCCATGGCTGTCCTCTGCTGCCATGGCTGTCCTCTGCTGCCATGGCTCTCCTCTGCTGCCATGGCTCTCCTCTGCTGCCATGGCTCTCCTCTGCTGCGCGCCTCTTCTCTGGACTGTTTCTCTGCATTTCCTGCCCTCAGACGAGCTCTATGCTCAGAAGCTCAAGTACAAAGCCATCAGTGAGGAGCTTGACCATGCCCTCAATGACATGACCTCCCTCTGAGGTGGCCCTGGGGGCTGCTCTCTCTGCCTTTCTTTCAGCTTCTCTTGCCTCTCATCACCCTCCCGCCTCCTCTGTAAGAACTGAGCTCAATAAAAACAACGTACCTCTACCCAGCAGCTTTTGGGGGTTTCTTTCCTTCTAGTTCACCCAAAATGATGCTGAAGAGGAGGTCAGCTCCTCCCACAGGGGACAGGCTGATGCTGGAAGCTGGGGCAGGATTCAGTGTGCTGGAAAACACCTGGATTTTAGAATCATAGAATGTTTTAGGCTGGAAGAGACCTCTAGAGCTCATCTGGTCCAACCTCCCTACACCACCAGGGACATCTCTACCTAGGGCAGGTTTCTCAGAGCCACATCAACCCTCACTTTGAAGGACTCCAGGGATGGGGCCTCCACCCCCTCTCTGGGCAGCCCATTCCACTCATCTATCACCCTCAGATTAAAGAACTTTTTTCTAATATCCAGCCTAAATCATTTCCTAGCTTTTTGGTGTTTTCCAGCAAAAAGCTTTGAGCACGTTGAGTGTGTATGTGTGGGGCAACATCTGCCTGGTTAAAAACACTCAGTGAAAACTCAGGACATGTTCTGTACATCATGTGTTCTATCAAAACAAGTCTTGTCACGTTACACATAAAAGTGTCCAAAAACCCCCCAAAATGAGAGGAATTACCAAAATCCCAGCCCTGTGGTGTGGAGGCAGTTACAGTGTTGTCCTGACAGTGAAGGTGAGTAAGGGTGGGGTTCACTGGAAGAGGAAATGCTGTAAAATGATGTGGTTTAAGTCTTGTTTTTTCCTTTTTCTCTCTAGAAAAACTTGCTCAAGCAAAAGAAGAGAACTTGGGGCTGCACCAGACACTGGACCAGACACTAAACGAACTGAACTGTATATGAGAGGGTGGAGAACCCCGGCGGCCAACAAGACCTCTCTGCATTAACCACATCATTCCTCTCTCCCTTTCTCTCTTGTCTCTCTCTGTATCCTGGAAGAGCCAATTAAGTTATGAACAGCCAGGCCCCCGTGAGACCCGGGCGTGACCCGGTGGCGGGAGAGCACCAGGAGCACCCGGGGCCACCTCGACCACCCCCGTTTCCATCCCATGGATTCTGGGGAGCGCAGCTGGAACTTCCCCCCAGTTTATCTCCCCCCCAGTAGAAGCTGTCCCTGAACAGTAGCCTCTTAGTGATGTTTCATATTAAACCATTTCTCATATACCCAGGTCTCCTGGTTTTTTGGTAGCATTTCTGCCTGGGGGATGTGTCACCATCCACCAGGGACTCGTGATGAGTCTCGTTGGGGTCTTGAGGTACAAAATTAAGGCGACTACACCAAAGGGGAAAGTTTTGATCAAACTTCATTGTTCACAAAGAAATCACCTTATGTCTGCCTAGAGATGGGAGCAGTAGGAGAAGGAAGGAAGGAATGTAAAGCAGAGTTTGGCCACCACCATGGAGCCCACGGGAACGGGAGGTGCAGCATGGGCAGAGCATCCCGGGGGACAAGGCAGAGACAAGGCTGGACATCCACTTGAGAACCAGCTTTCACGGTGACGTCACGTTTCTGTAGCGCTCTGCTCGAGTGACGTCACTAGCCGCCACGTCACGCCAAGCCGCGCGCAGC
>VYZX01023806.1:481535-535333 GCA_013401335.1 Brachypteracias leptosomus | reverse complement strand
GCGCATCCCCAGCCGCGACGCCGCCCCTCAGCCCCGCCGCAGGAAGTGACGCCACGCCGTCACTGGAGCGACCTGCCCAATCGCCGCGCCGCTTACACACCGGGCCCGGGCCGCCCGCCAATGGGGCGCCGGCTCCGCGCACTTCCCGCCGGGCTCAGCCAATGGGCGGGCGGCGAGCGGTGACTGGCGGGCGGCGCGGCCCGTGAGGCGGCCCCGGGGGCGGGGCGGCGCAGGGGCGGTGCCCGCGAACATGGCGAAGACGTACGATTACCTGTTCAAGCTGCTGCTGATCGGCGACTCGGGCGTGGGGAAGACGTGCGCGCTCTTCCGCTTCTCCGAGGACGCCTTCAACGCCACCTTCATCTCCACCATCGGTGAGGGACCGGGGGGACCCCGTGCACAGCCCGGGGGAACCGCACCGGGCCCGGCTCCAGCTCCGGGCCGGGGGACGGCCCGTCCTGTCCGCAGGACTTGGGTGACGGCCGGGCCGCGGGAGTGGAGGGGGGGGGGTTCGGGGCCTTCGCGGGGTGCTCCGGTGGTGCCCGGACTCGGGGAGGGTTCGGGAGGGGGCCCCGGCGCTTCCCAAGGGTGGTGGTTGATTTACTCACCGGGGCTCGGGAGGCTCCGAGCTCCGCTGCTGAGCGTGAGCCGCGTTTGGGCCCTTCCTCAGCTCCTGGGAACGCCAGAATCTAAGCAGGGAAACCGGAGGGAAAAGCGTTAACTTGGTCTTTGCAGGAGCTCAGCCTCATGTCGTCGTTTCTCTTTCCAGGTATTGATTTTAAAATTAGAACTATAGAGCTGGACGGCAAGAGAATTAAGCTGCAGATATGGTAAGAGCCATAAAGTTACTATCTGATCACCGGGTGTCTGCAAGGTTGGAATGTTGGCGTTCTTGTTTCAGTTTTGATCTTAAACACTAAAAGTGCATCAAAGGCTGGTTGGGATTAAATCAGTTAAAACTCCAGAGGGCACTGCCGGGGGTGGTTTGGGTGACCCCGTGTTCTGTGTGTTGCAGGGACACCGCGGGGCAGGAGCGGTTCCGAACCATCACCACCGCCTACTACCGAGGAGCGATGGTAGGAGCCGGCCGGGCCCTGGCCCCGCCCCGGGGGGGGGCTTTCGGCACCGGGGAGGTGGGACGGGCACAACCCCCGATGTCCTGGCGGGTCTGGAGGTGCTGGGGCTGTGGGGACAGCGTAGGAGTCCTGGGGCAGCTTCTCCCCATCACCTGCTCTGTAAATACGTGTCCTGTGGATGTTATCAAGGCACAAACTGCAATTAAATGTTACAGGGAACTGTGAAGCAGCTGGTTTAAGAGTAGAATCATAGAATGATTTGGGTTGGAAGGGACCATGGGCAGGGACACCTCCCACTCCATCAGTTGCTCACAGCCCCAGCCAGCCTGGCCTTCCAAATGTCTAGGGATGGGGCTTCCAGCACCTCTCTGGCCAACCTGGGCCAGTGTCTCCCCCCCCTCCTGGGCAACAACTTCTTCCTGAGGTCTAGTCATTGTTAAGTTGCTCCTTTATTAACTGGCTGTGTCTTTAACTCCTGCTTATACTGACACTGGAACAATCTGTCTCCTTAATCTTCAGGGCATTATGTTAGTCTATGACATCACCAATGAAAAATCCTTCGAAAATATCCGGAACTGGGTCAGGAACATTGAAGAGGTAATTTCTCTATTTCCTTACTGGATATTAAAGCTGCTGTTTCTTCCTCTGAAGCAATTTTCAACTGCTTTCAGAAGTGTGAAGTTTCTTTTGAATTCGTGCTCTGGAGGGTGCTCGGAAGATAAATTGAGTGGAAATCAGTTGATACCTTCTGGGAGGTGTTGGTTAAGAGCAGTGTGTTGAGCTGCTGTGGTGATGAGGGGACCTGGAAGGGGATGTCTCCTGCCATGATGAGTGACCTGGGAGCTGTGGTGGTGCTGGTGGGATGAAGGGTCTGGGGGCCTGTAGATCTGCAGGAGGTGCTCAGCACCAGCAGCTCCTCATTGTTTTGACAATATTATCTACAAAAAACTGAGCCCAGGTCTGTTCTGTGTCTGTTCTATCTCAGCACGCCTCTCCAGACGTGGAAAAAATGATCCTGGGGAACAAATGTGATGCAAATGACAAAAGACAAGTGTCTAGAGAGCAAGGGGAGAAGGTAAGTGCTGTAGCTTTAGTGTGCTTCAGCTTGGACTTGTCTGAGTGTAGGGGTTGCATCCATCACTGTCTGCCCACTTCTCTGGGACTTGGGTGGTGATTCTGAGCAGAGCTGTTGAGCGTTTCCCCGTAAAAAAATGAGTCTGTTGAGAATTCTTGTTGATTATCTGGTCAAGACGTGTGAGGTGCAGAGCAAAGAGCTGGAGGTTTTTGTAGAAGAAGTGTGCTGGGGTTTGACGTTTAGGAAATGTTTCTTTTAGGCTGAAAGCCACCAAGACAAGGCAGAAACCCTGAGATAGGGTAGACAGGACTGTCTGTTCTGGCATCAGATGTTGCTTGGTCAAGGTAGAGAAGGTGCCTCTCTGCACTGCAGATGTCACGAGGGTGAGAAGGTGCCTGTGCAAGGCAAAAAATGAGAAGAGAAAGGAGCAAGATGAAATTTCTGCAGAGTGTAAAGGGCAGAGCAGAGCCCGGGCAGAGCAGATGTGATGGAATGAGATTTAGTTCCCCTTTTCTGCAACTTGTTCTGCTTGAGCAAACCCCCCGAGCTGCCAGGGGGGCAGGTCCTGCAGGTGCTTTGTGTTCAGAGCTGCTTCCACGATTATCCACCTAACCTGAAACCTGCTTTTGTTCAGCTTGCTGCGAGTTTTGGAATTAAATTTATGGAGACCAGTGCAAAAGCCAATATAAACATCGAGAACGTGAGTACTGGCACCTCCTCCTGGGCTTCTTGTCTTCCTGGGGCCAGCCAGTGAGGGGAGCACTGGCCACCCCAGCTGGATGCACCACTTGATTGTTGCTGCAGATGGGTTATTATGTCCATACCCAAGCCTTCCATGCAGGTGTTGTCTAACCAACCTTATGCAAATTTATTTAAATTGAGCTTGGTGCTTAGAGTGTAACTCAAGGGTGTTGGAGCAAACTGCAGTGGGAAACTCAGCCCCTGTCTGTGGTGGGGTTGGTGAAGTCTCTTGTCAGTGGTGCCCAGCAACAGGACAAGGGGCACCAACTGGAATCAGGAGGTTCCAGCTGAGCAGGAGGAGAAAGTTGTTTGGTGTGAGGGTGTTGGAGCCTGGCCCAGGCTGCCCAGAGAGGTTGTGGAGTCTCCTTCTGTGGAGAGATTCCTGGACATGATCCTGGGCCCCTTGCTCTGGGTGAGCTGCTGGAGCAGGGGGGTTGGACCAGATCATCTCCAGAGGTCCCTTCAACCCCACCAGTCTGGGATTCTGTGAAGGGACAGAATTTCCCCACTGTACAAGCCCTGCCCATGCCATGGGTGCTCTGTGCCATTGTGGTTTGGGGCTCAGAAAGGGGGTAGTGGGGTTAGAAAAGGAGCATTAAAACTTGGAGAGCAGAAGGGAGAAAAATTAAAACCTTGATGTTCTTCAGGAGCTCAGTATATGTAGGAACTTGGGGAAGCAGCTTCTTGCTAAATAAAAACATTGGAATCCATTTATTTACCATGTAACACTTCACTCTTCTACTCATCACAGGCATTTTTCACTCTTGCAAGAGATATCAAAGCAAAAATGGACAAGAAGTTGGTGAGTTACCTTTACATGGTCCATAAATAGGGGAAAAAAAAACCCCAAGCAAAATCAGACCAGCATGTGCTGCCTCACACACTTTGTGGGCTCTCCCGTGGGGGATGCACTGAAGGTCACAGAAATCTGGTTTTAGCTTTGTCAGGCTCTGACCTTGGCCTATAAACAGTTGTCTCTCTCTGTCTCTCTCTGCCTTTCAGGAATTGGCTGCAATGGTTGAGGTTTTCTAAACAAAATTATCTTGTGGTTGTTTTATTGAACACCAAGTGAGGGGTAGAGCAGGGTCATGATCCTTCCTGCTCTTGCAGGCTGAGAAATGGGATCACATAACCCAGTTAGGAGGCCCTCTTCATACTGCAGGGCTGTCTGCCAGCTAATAAAATAGGTAAAGAGCTAATTTTTTTGATAACTTCAGCAAAAGCATCCTGAGAAATGGCTGGGAACAAACATCCATCAATGTCAGTTTGTTCCATAAAAGAGAAGGAATCTTCATTTTATTACCAAGCATCCCATGACCAGATGTGTGCTGTGGAGCTCTGATGTTTGGGGCTTGCTGACAATTCCTGTTTCAGCAAGAGCCAAACCAGGACATGTGTCCTGTGATTTTATTTTATGTTCTTTTTAAATCTCAGCTGTCTGAGTTTATAGGAAGAAGCAGCAGCACAGTGTGTGCTAGTCACAGTTCTCTGACTTCTTGTAGAGGCTGAAATAAGGCTCAGAGCAACGACTCCTGTTTTACTAATAGTTTTGTGTAGGGCAGGCTCAGTTCCACAGAACAACCAGGTGAAGCATAAAGAAGCTATTTAAGTACAAATAAGTAATTTCATATTCTTTACATCTTCAGGAAGGCAATAGCCCCCAAGGCAGCCACCAGGGAGTCAGAATCACACCAGATCAGCAAGAGCCAAACCAGGACACATGTCCTGTGATTTGATTTTATTTTCTTTTTAAATCTCAGCTGTCTGAGTTTATAGAAAGAAGCAGCAGCAGCACAGTGTGTGCTAGTCACAGTTCTCTGACTTCTTGTAGAGGCTGAAATAAGGCTCAGAGCAACAACTCCTGTTTTACTAATAATTTTGTGTAGGGCACAAGGTTCCACAAAACCACCAGGTGAAGCGTGGATGCAAGAAGCTGTTGAGTACAAATAAGTAATTTCATATTCTTTACATCTTCAGGAAGGCAATAGCCCCCAAGGCAGCCACCAGGGAGTCAAAATCACACCAGACCAGCAAAAGAAAAGCAGCTTTTTCCGATGTGTTCTTCTGTGAGGGACACGGCCTTAATCTGAGCCTCTGCTCAGTGGGACTGGACTGTGCCTGCTCGGAGGGATCTCCTCTGTCTGTGGACTTGGCCTTTTCAACCAACCTTGGCACTTGGGTGACCAGCTGAACAAGAAATTGATTCTTTTAGTAATTGTCTGACTCTTCAATTTTGGAGACGAACCCAGATTGGTTTTGTGAGGTTGCCTCCGGGCGTGGGCAGTGTCAGAGGGAGAGCAGATCAGGGGTGACCTGGGAGAAAAGCACCTTTGCTGACAGGCTTCCATCTTTTTGTTCCTTTGCTGTATCCAAATGAGAAAGATTTTTTTAAGTTATGATCAAAGTGAGAAACTGAAATGCCAATCTGAATAAAGTCCAGGTCTGTGTACATGAGCCATGTGCATATCCATGTCTATAGGTGCACAGAGAATGATGCAGAGCAGTAGGTGAGCAGCACAGGCTTGTACCTTCTCAGAAGGTAGGAGGGAGCTTCTGCATCTCCACCTCTTGGCTACTACAGAGAAGATCCTTTATCTGCCTGTTACTTGTTGAGTTGCTTTATTCTAGACAATCTCCAAGTACAACTGAAGTTTAAAAAGAAAAAAAAAATCCTCCTTAAAGGAATATTTTTTTAAAGAAACCAAAGTGTGCTGTGAATATCCTGGGGCCTCACCACCAGGAGCTACTTTATCCACGTGAGACTTGACTGTGCTGAATTCAGAGCAGCCCTTGAGAGGCATTTAACAGGAGCTGGTGGCAATGGGGGGGTCCTGCCTGTGTCCCTGGGACCCCCACTCAAAACCAGTGGCTTCTCCTTCTCCACTTGAGAATGGCTCCAGATCCATGACCTAGTAGCTGGTTTGAAATCGTGGCAAGAGAAATGTATTGCACTGCTTCCTGGTGTGTGTTCTGGTGCACACTTGATCACTTATGCAAATAAATGTTGCACAGATGAACACTTGCTAAAAAAAAAAACCCCAACTTTTATTTTTCAAGTGAGATTTGCCTTGCTGCTGGGCGTGGGTCATGAGCAGCACCAGCTCTGTTCACAGCCTGCATCAATGGGTGGTCCTCAGTGGAGATATTCTATGTATTTATTCCTCTAAACAGTCTAGTACATTCCAATGTGTGGAGCTCCTGGTAGCAGAGGCCTTGAGCTGGCTCTGACTGGTAGAAGGGGCCAGTAAGAGCCAGAAGGAGCCAGTTAGAGCCAGAAGGAGCCAGTAAGAACAAGAAGGAGTCAGTTAAATCCAGCTCCACCCAGATGTGCTGTGGAGTGATGGGGTATTTCATTCAGATGAACACACCAGCTGTGTCCTGCAGCTCACTGGAATTGTTGACATGCTTTGTTTACATTGCCAACTGCACTTGAGGGTAAAGATTAAAGCTGATTTTAAAGTTAATGACTTTCCTCACCCGTTTGGTTTTCTTTGGGTTTGGGGTGTTGTGTTCTGGCCTCCCAGGAGTGCTCCTGAGGGTTGCTGGAGCTAAAGGTCTGTCAGGAGCTAAGGGAGCTTTATAAATCTGCAGCCTGCAATTGGGCCCAACAGGAACTTTGCCTGTTTGTCTCAAATGGAAAAAGGAAATTTTACTGTGGCAGTTACTGGTTTATAAAAATGTTTTTTCTATGCTACCAATCTTTTTTTTTTTTTTATCTGTTAATAGCTAGCAGATTAGTGAGCTCTGTTAGTGATTAAAATCATACCCAACACTTTTCTCTAACCAGAACCTGATGGGGTTTTCGTTTTATTTCATTTATTTGTAGCTTTTTAGCATGAGGACTTGGTGAACATGCACCAGAGTGCATCACACACACACATATTGTAGGAGAAAATCATGTTGAGCTACTGAAGAGCTTTCTAGTCAGTTTGTGCTTCAAAGTGTAGTTAGTCCAGGGCTGTAGATGGGACAAGCAGCACTTTTAAAAGCTGACTTTGTGTGTGCTTCAAGGAATTGGGGCAGAACTGGGGAGGTGATGAAGGCAAGGTCTGAATGTTGTTTTCCTACACAAAACTATGTGTTGAATGATTTGTTTCTGGCTTAGTAACTGTGGATTGTCTCACATCCATCCTTCCAGGTTCATGTGTTGCAGGCACACTTAATTTTCAAAGTGACTGGAAAAATAAGGGGTTGGTCTGATTTGACACCCTGGCTGCCCATGGGGGTTGCCTGCCAAGTGTTTGAATTGAGAATTTGTTTCAAGATGATGTTAATTTGCAAGTGGATAAAACTTGAAGGATGGAATTGTGCTTTTCCCTCCTCGTTTTCTGAATCTTCAGCTCCTCTGTTGCATTCAGAGCTGACTCTGGGTATGTTTAATCCCTTTTGTTTAAATTTACACTGGTGGTTGCACTTGTTGATGTACCTGATCTATAGCCTGGCTCCCTTGTACGAGATGATTGGTTGTACTGGCTGAACAACAACTTTAGTGCCTGATCTCAGGAAGTTTCCTACAGTTACTGTGACTACAGCCATCACTGTACCCCTAGGGGATGCAGAAATTAAATCAGTGTGAGCAATATGGAACCTAAATACAAATGTAAGAGCAAGGTTAAAGACACTGCACTAGCTTGGCTTGGTGTCACTAAATAAGGGCATCAAGGCTTGGAGAAGGACAATATTTAGTTGATGTTTCCATTAATTAAGTTTTTTGAGTGTTGGGGAGAACACAGCAATGAAAAGAGGTACTGTGTAAATACAGAGAGGAATGTATTTATAGCTAAGGAGGAGAAAATCAGAAATTGGATACAAAATTGGTAAAACTGAGGAATTTAAGTTGATAAACTATGTGTTTACTGCACATTCTGAGTGTCTCAATGCCACTGAAATTTCAGGTAATCAGTTACCACTTGGTTTGTAGAAGAGCAAACCCAGTTTTGAGCATGTTCTCAAATTCCCTCACTTTAATGAGTATCATAGAATTCTGTGGTTGACCTTATTTTTTGAGGCTGGTTGCAATATTTTGGATAGTGCTCACCCTTTGGGGTGCAGACCTGTCAGTGCTCCTCTATAAATGGTGGAGCTGCTGTTTCACCCCTTGGCCATCTTCACTGTGGCATTGTCCAGGTCCTGTGCTGAGGGGCACGTCCCATGGTCTTGACATCAGAGCCTTACACCAGCATCAGACTTTCAGCCTCAGATTTATAAATCCTATGGATTATTGTAAAGTCTCTTCACTGCTGCTGAGAATTATTTGGTCTCTCCTTTCACGTGAGATGCTGATCATCTCACTGAGAGTGGTGAAGGGCTTGGTGGTGGTGTCTTTGGCTGATGACTGTGCTCAGAAGCTGCTGTGATTTCTTGTTCTCTCGACCTTGCCGTGGTTGGTGTTTGTGCTGGAGAGGAGATGGACAAACAGCTGCACAGAGCCTGGTCCCCATTTGTACTAGAAGTTCATAGGGGTTGGGAAGGAATGAGGACTGACTTGGGTCTTCATTTCTAGGTGAAATAAAGAGCTGTTCAATGGTGGTAACGTGCAGCCTGATTATTTCAGGCTGCCTTTATTGCCTGGCCCATCTCTCCCACTGCTGGGGAGGGTTTGTGTCTGGAGGTGGTAGTTTAGGGGGCTGCCCTCTTGCCTTTCTGCAGGAATCCTGCTCGACGTGGAGCGTGAGTTGGGACTTAACAACTTTGTTTGGAAGGGGACTTAAAGCATCCCAGTATTTTCAACAAGAACTGTAAATTGTGGGTTTTTAGAATGACCTTTGGCTGCCACCCTTCCCACATGACAACTGCTTTCTTAAACACTTCTCATTGATTTCCATGTTTGTAATAAGGACAGAACTGTGGTTTATTACAGGATATATGTTTTTACTCTGTTGTACAGGACCCTGAGCACTGCATAAATAAACTTCTTATGAAAACTGAATTTTACAAACATAATTTGTCAGTCCCATTGATATTCGTGTGTATTTTGTGTGGAAAATGGGGTATTTCTGAAAGGGATAAGGACAGGAGCCTGGGGAAGGCTCTTTTGTCCTTTCAAGTGTGATGACTTTTTATTATGAATCCAGAAATCAAGAGCTCTTCTCTATTTTCTTCTCAGAACCTGTGATGGGTTCTGTGACACGTGGGGAGAACAGCACTTGATTCACTGGACAGTTTGAGACTCTTAAAGCTGATCCAGGGAGGTGCTTGCACAATTTTGATTAATTGTAACATTTTCAAAACTATTTTTAAGGGGTTTTTTTTACTGCTTAAGGCATTTTTTTAGCAGCTGTAGTTTGAGACAAGTTCCTTTAGTACCTGGTGGTATCTGAACTTTGATTTCCCATCTGTCTAGGCCAGATTTGCTGTAGCTGAAGAGGGGGAAATAGACACTTTGTTAAATTACAGGGAAATCTTAATGACGTGTTCTTTTGAAAGAGGTAAACAAGAGACAGAGTTCTCTGACTGGTTCAGTTACCAGGAATTGTCCTCTCTGCTCCTCTCATTCTGCTCTCAGGTGAAGTAGTAATTGTTGAAGGTTCAAGAGGTGCTTCTGTCCATGTTTCACTAGATTCAGATTCGGATGTGAAATGTGCTATTAGAAAAAGGAAATAATGATCACTTAGGTATCACTTCTCTATTCCAGGGGATTCACTCCAGTTCATCCTAGGGCTGTACAATAAATTGGGAACTATTTTGCAAAGCACTCCCAAAGAATAGGTACAAACACAAGATTTGGGTGCTGCTTTGTGTAAGAAACCACATTAAGACTGAGTGAGCTGATCTTGTGTAATTATCAATGGAATTATCAATGAAATAAGCACCTTTCATCCATTCCATTGATAATTAATTTTCCCAATGGAGCTGAAGTGCTAATGAGGACTTTTTGTCATGTACAAATGGGTTCAGAGAGCAAGTCAAGAAGGCTCCACACTTTTTCAAGCATCTATTTTCCCAGTTTGTGCCGGGGGCAGCTCCACTGGAAGCTCTCAGGGAGCTCTGTAGTGGCTGAGGAGATATAAACCACACACTTCAGAGCCTTCTGACAGAAAACTAACAGCAATTTTGTGTCAGAAATGAAAAGCAAATGATACCTGAGGAAATCTGGAGCTCGTGTTATCATGTGCTGGAAGTCCTCCAAAGACAGCTTGCCATCATTGTCTGCATCAGCTTCATAAATCACCTTCTCACACACCAGGCTGACTTCTTCTGGGGTAAGTTCATTCCGGGTTAATTTGTTGACAGTTTTCTCCAGGTCTGATTTGCAGATGTAATCATCATTGTTAAAATCTGTCAGAGGAAACACAAGGAATTCAAAGTGACCAGAGTCAGCACTTTGCTGCCAAGTCCTAATAGGAAGGGTTTGGTTCCCAGGCTGGGGGGTGTTTATGTAAGTAGAACTTTCAAATCAGAACTGAAATGATCTGTATTTACTTGTCTAAGAACTCAATAACACAAATCCTGGAATGATTCCTCATTAGCATACATAATGGTAACCATTTAAAATAGTTTAATGGCTATACAAGGCCTGGCCATAATTAAATCATTCCAGCAAATCAGTGCTGCTGAACTAAATGTGAGAAATCCTGTGAAGTTAAAAGGAAGGGACTGTTCACTTCTGGTGGGGCTTCACTTTTGTAACATCTTTACTGAATCATGTGCAGTTTGAATTGCAAAGTAAGAGTTTGTTTATATATTGCTTGGCTTTAGCTGATCATGAAGAAAGGAACAGAAAATGATACTGGAGGAAAAAGCTTGGAATTGTGCTTCCCTGCCTCCCCCTCCCCACCCCAAGGATTTACAGGCAGCCACGTCCCTGGGGCTGCACTTTCCCAAGCAGCCCCTCAGACTATTTCTCAGCTGTTTATCAGCTCTTGGAAACTGCAGCTAATTTCAGGTTGTAAATTTTGTAATGGATCCTAATCCCAAATAAATAAGAGACCAAAGGATAAGGGAGAGCAGAAGTTTCTAGGGGAAACAACAGAACCAAGTGCAATGAAAAGAGTGCATTGAAAACACCAAACTAGAAATCATTGTGGTGACAAAATGAGGATAAAGCTGCAGGATTCCCCCAAAGTTTCCTTTTTAGGCCTATCTCACTCACCATAAATTTTAAAAGCATAATAAGCTTTCAAGTCTCGGGGAGCCATTTCACTCAGCACTGAAAACATGTCCAAGAAATCATCTAGAGTCATATTCCCATCTCCATCCTCTGAGAAGACCTCAGCTATCTGCTGGCGGAACGGGTTGTCCTGGGGAAGAGAAGAGGGGAGCACTCATTGCAGTGCAGAGAAAACCCAAGAGTAAGGTTTTTCTAACCCCTTTTTGGCAAATAATCCCCTTTCTTGTCTAATGTTGGATCAGAGGTAGACCCAGCTGCAGCCTCTTTAACCTTTGTGGCAATTTCAGGGGGTTTTCAGGAAACCACCCGAAGCTTCCAGAAAGACTCGTGACTTCGACGGTCAAAATTTATTTCTATGTCAGCCTCCCAGCAATTAGTACTGGATGAATTATTAAAAAAGGGGAGATGAAATGTGTCACTCGAGTCTGGTTGTGCTCCTTGTGTACCTTCAGCTCTGGCATGCTGCCAATGAGTTCATAGGGAAGTGTCACGGCTGGTTTACTGGTGTAGTCGAGTGGAACCAGCTGTGGGGCCAGATCTCGGTACCGGTAAAAGAGCCTGAAACAGAAAGAAACCCTTGGTTAGAGAACAACTTGTTTAGAGCACAAAGGAGGAGTTTGCCTTTTTTAGAGAGAATCATAGAATGGGTTGGGTTTGATGACCTCCAAAGGTCATCTAGTCCGACCCAACAAGAAGCAGGGACATCTCTACCTCGGGCAGGCTGCTCAGAGCCCCATCAAGCCTCACCTTGAATGACCCCAGGGATGGGGCCTCCACCCCCTCTCTGGGCAGCCCATTCCACTCATCTATCACCCTCAGATTAAAGAACTTTTTCCTAATATCCACCTAAATCTATCTTTCATTACCCCTCATCCTGTCACTACAAACCCTCAATTCCTCCCATTTTTCAGCCTTTACCAGATACTCACTAAATACATTTGGTGTAGTCTGTAGGTGGTGGTGGAAATGACAATATGAAAAGGAACAACGTAATGTAACTGGTGAAAAAAAAAAACCCTGATGCTCCCAGAACAACTGGGTGAAAATGCCTGGTTGTTAGAGACCTGAAAAGAGATTTTTACAGTGTTTCAAATCTACTTCTCTGTTGCCAGCAGGAATATTCAGGCACACAGTGTAATCCTGGTGCGTGTCTTCACAAGACCTTCAACCTGAACCTTCACCTCAGCAGCTTCCAAGCACGCAAGAACTCGTGGCACAGCAAAAGGGGATCCCTCTTCCAAGCCCATGATGAATGTGACCAAAAATAATGGGCCTCAACTAGAGCATGAAAGATGCAGTTGAAATGCCAGAATAAAACCCTGAATGCCTAAAGCCGTGGGCAGGAGGAGGGATCTGGGAGCAGCTCTGGCAGGTTTTTATCCACCCCAAGTGTCTTCCTGGTTTTCCACAGAACTCAGGTTGAGGAGATGGAAAATGTGCACATTAATTTGAAAGTATTCCCCACTTTTTCAGCATGCTCTCAGCTGCAGTTCTTGTGCTAGAATAACCATCCCATACACAGCTATTGTCAACAGCACAATGGGATTGAATTTTAAAAGGGATCCTTATCAATAATAAATATCTTATTCATGCCACAGTTATGGTTCTGGCTTCCATTTGCTACGTGGGAAGGAGACAGATTTAGATTTCAGTTATTACAGAACCATTCCTGGTTTATCCTACAGAATCCATCCCAGGTATTGAGGTTCTGAAGCTCTGGATGAAATGGTCACTTTTTGCTCTGCCTTTCAGCAAAATTAGCAAAAAATTCATGATGACATCTTGAGAGCTGCAGAAACTGAGCACTTCCCTTTCTGTTCCTACACCAGGTAGTTAAGGAAGAAAAACACAACATCAATATTATGTGTGTTGCCATCTAAATATTTTTTACAAGAGGAGAACAAGTTGAGGTCTCCAGTGAAGGTTCTCAGCCCCCCATGATCAGAACACTGAGCCTGTCTTCAGCAGATGATTTCACCAGAGATTAAATTGAGTGTTTGATGAAGACTTTGGGGAAAATGCACCTTAGACTATCAGGATAATTATTTACATGAAGACTTAAAAAAAAAAAGTGAGTAAAATTTGACACAAGCATCAAGGTTTTAGTAAATGAGGTAAAGTATCCTAAAGAATAATGTATATTTTGAAGCATTTGTCATAAAACAAGGTGAGGGGAACATGGAGGTCACTGGCAGGGCATTCACTAAGATATATTTATATATAAATATATAGCATATATATATATTTATATATATATAAATTGTTATATTTATTTCTGATAGAAAGACTGGTACCTTAATAAAACTTTCAGAATTCTGGCTCAATTTAGGATAGATAACACAGGGTTTGTAAGTTTTAAAAAGCAACATAAATGCTCAGATTATCCAGAGCTATTGCTTTAAATTTGGATAAATCCATTTTAAAATTATTTTTTACATCATCTTATCCTCTACGTAAATTTTCTTTATAGCAATTTTTGTCCTTTACCCACAAAATGCACATGAGACTCACCTCAGAATTTCTTTCCTTGTAAAGAACGTGCAGTCCTGTAAAATAAGAAAAAATACATCTAATGACAGTTTTTAGCACGCATTGGCCCAAACTTTTCCAGTAAATGGAGTTCTACTGTGATATATGTGGCCAAGCATTAAAGCTCCTTCTTTTTGACATATAATTAGTATTTTATAACCCTTGTTCTTGCTGTAAGAACCAAACTCTGTCACTAAAGTCTTTGCTGTAATTTAGTACTCCTCCCTAGCAATTTTTAAAAGAGATTTGTTTTTAAAAAGCCCTCACCATTATTCAGCATTCTGTCCAAGCAGCCATTTAGGTTTGTTTTATACCTGGTATGCATCCAGCTGCTCCGGAGTGAAAATGGTTTGTTTGTTGCCCATTTCTGGCTCTGAGCACTGACTCTTGTCCCATCATTCTTCCCTGAAAGGCACCTTTATAGGAGCTCTGGAGATTTGGTTATTAAAAGCTGCCACAATGAGGTTCAGGTATAGCAGAGGATCAAGTAACCAGCTTCCTTATCCCACGGGCTGCAAAGTATCATAATAGGAGCATTTCATCAAATCTTTCGTCTGGCTACTTAAGGCTCTTCTCCAGCATCACTCACCTGTCTCCTGGGTGCACAACAGGGACTCATGTTACAGTATTTAGCCAAACAACTAATAGCTTCTTGTTTGTCTTTGAGGCAGCAGGTGGACTACATGGATCACATTTATTCGTTCCTTCAGATATGGTGAGTTAACAGAAAAGTGTTAATAAGGGTTTTCTTCTTGAAGAATTAACAACAAATGCTAGAAATGAGTAGCAGTGGGAGTAACCCCTTGTCCTTTCCTTCTTATTAATGCTAATGGTAGTTTGTACTGGAGGTGATACCTAAATTTAGTCCCTTTATTCTGCATTAGCATAGAATGTTTTGGATTGGAAAAGACCTGTAGAGCTCATCCAGTCCAACTGGTNAGTGGGAGGTGTCCCTGCCATGGCAGGGGGGTTGGAACTGGATGAGCTTTAAGGTCCCTTCCAACCCTGACAATTCTATGATTCTATATATACTGATACATACTTGATGATATTTGAGGCCCCTTACCAACCCAAGCCATTCCCTGATTCTATAATGTATGGCCTTTACACTGAAAATATGTATGAGTATATAGTTTATATACATGAAATGTGACACTCCAGGTTGGATAAAATACGGAGAACAAGGGGAGGAGGAGGGACTGACTGCATAACCACAGCTGCCTGATTTATTGATGAGGGGCTGGCTGTAAAACCTTCATTTGTTGGCCATTCCTATCGTCCTGAGGGGCCATGGAGAACCCATTCCCCTCAGGGAAGGAACGCGCCTTCAAATAACAAAAACTACCTTAAATAGTTCGGTTCGGAGCGGAACGAGGCGTGTGGGGAGGGCTGGGGTTGCTTTTTTCCCGGTTTTACGGACTTTCCTCCCGGGGAGGTTTGGGTCGGGGTCGTTTCCCTCAGAGGACGCCCGGTTGCCGCGGTAACTGCGCATTGCGCCGCCAGGGGGCGCCCTCAGGCGGCGGGCGGCGCGGCCTGGGAGCGATGGCGGATTACGAGGGGGTGCAGCGGGGGCCGCTGCGGCTGAAGGGCAGCGGAGGGGCCATGGGGGCCGGCAAGCGGTGAGGCGGGGGGGAACCGGGGCGGAGAAGGGGGGTATGGCACCGGGGAGGGCAGGCGGGGCTGGGCGCTGACCGGCCTCTGCCCGCAGGAAGAAGAAAAAAGCGAAGGAGAAGGCGCAGATCGTGGAGCAGATCGTGAGCAGCAAGAAGCAGGAGGAGGAGAAGAAGCGCGGCCTGGATAAGCGGACCCCGGCGCAGGTGGCCTATGAGAAGATGCAGGAGAAGCGGGTAGGGCCAGACCCCGGCTTGGGGGCGCTTAAAACCCCCACTTGACCCCCTCAGATGCGGCCCCTGAGGGGCTACGAGTGCTGGGAGTAACCGGCCTCTCTTGTGTCTTCCTCCAGCAAATGGAGAGGATCCTGAAGAAAGCGTCTAAAACCCACAAGCAGAGAGTGGAGGTGAGTGAGTTCATCCCGGTTTACTCGAGGAGCTGTTTTATCTTTGTGAAACACAAAGGAGGGAGGCAGAGGGGTCTTGGGGTGATGTCAGCACCGAATATTAACCATCTTCTTCCTCTTTCTCTCCCCCAGGACTTCAACAGACACCTGGATACCCTGACTGAGCATTATGACATTCCTAAAGTCAGCTGGACTAAGTGAACAGCCTCCTTTTCAAGGCTTTGCATCAGGAGTCGTGTTTCTGTTGACCAGGGTTGCCGTGTAAATCAGTGTTTTCTCCATATTGAATATTTAATATATCTTCTGGACATTTATGACTTTGTACTGTCTTATTTCCTTGCTCTGTTTTTTAAAACCAAATACTCCACACAGTTATCTTCTTGGCTGAGGAGCTCTCATCTGTGTAGGTGCAGAGGGCTATTTTTTTAGTGCTTAAAGTGAGATTAAGGCTAAAATCAGTCGCTGTGAGCCAGCTAGAAAATATTCCTTTATTCATTTTATACTAACAGTTCTTTTGGGGAGTGAAGGGCCTCACATAGCAGAAACTTTTCTTGTAAGTTATAGGAATTGGATAATTTCTTCCTATCTAGAATTCATTTAGAGGTGGCGGGTCTGCTGGAACGTGTATCTTCGATGTAACTTATTAAAATGTTGCTTTTATCCTTGTTTGGTGCTGATTTCCCTATAAAATCCGGGGCAGAGCACTGATAGAACAGTTTGTGTGTGTGTGTGTTGTTAAGTGCCTTGCCTGCCTTTGCCATTCTTATTCCCTCTGACAGATGACATATATCTTGATGTTTAAATTCCTACCGCACCTCTTAAACATGAATATTGTTCTTAAACCCGAATATTGATGGTAAACCCAAATATTGTCCCTCTGCTCTCGCTGGTGCTGTCCAGGGCTCCCTCCTCAGCCCGGGGGCTGCAGCCCCTCATCCCAGCCCCGCCACTGATGCGCTATGAAACCATCTCACAGTGAGGGGGAGTTAAAAAAACCAACCCGGACTATTTAACAGGCGTATTGCGGCCGCTAAGGAGTTCTTCCGCTGCCAAGCCCTCCGCGTATCTCTCCCCACGGCAGCCGGGTCTCGTCTCGCCTCGTTTCGTCGCTTCCTGCCGGAAGTGCGGCGCCGGAAGCGGAAGCCGGGGTGTCTGCGGCCGGGCGGAACGGCGGCCCGGGCGGGAGCGGCGGCGGGGCGATGTCGGCCAGCGCCGTCTACGTGCTGGACCTGAAGGGGAAGGTGAGGCCCAGGCCGCGGCGGGGGCTCTGCGGGGCCGCGGCGGAGGGGCCTTCGCTCGCCCCGGGCTGCTCAGGGAGTCGGACACGCTCCCAACGCTGAGGGGCCCCGGGGCGGGCGGTGTCCCCCGGCCTCGCTGGGGTCTGCGGGAGCCGCTTTCCCCTTCTCGGCACCTTCTTGCCCCGGTTTTTCCTGGCGCTGCTGGTCCGAGTCGTGGTTTGTGTCTCCTCGTCGCCGCTGGAGATGCTGAGGGAGGCGGCTGCTGGTGGAGGTGCCAGCTGGGCCCTCGGGCGTCCCACCTGGGCTCATTAACTCCGCCGTAATTGGAGGCAGTTTATCTCAGGGGAGTTGCACGTTTTCCCGTCTTAAAAGCATTATTAGAGCGTGTGCAGCAATAGGTGAAGAACTCTGGAAACCATTAATACACGATTTAGCAATGAAAGGTTAGGGTTTGCATCCTGAGCAGCACAGTGTTGTGGCAACGTGATTCATTTATAGCGTGTCTGCAGTGAAGCCTGGGGAGTTTTAAAAGTTATTTAAAGAGGCTTTGCAGATATCTTACATGGTAACATCATCACTAGAGGTGGGGAGATTGAGATGAGACGTTGGGAAGAAGTTGTTGCCCAGGAGGGTGGGGAGACACTGGCCCAGGTTGGGCAGAGAGGTGCTGGAAGCCCCATCCCTGGACCTTTGGAAGGCCAGGCTGGCTGGGGCTGTGAGCAACTGATGGAGGGGGAGGTGTCCCTGCCATGGCAGGGGGGTGGGAACTGGATGATCTTTAAGGTCTCTTCCAACCGTGACAAGTCTGTAATTCTATAATCTTATCAAACAGAAATAATATAATGATGTTGTTCCTCTCTTTACAGGTTCTCATCTGCCGGAATTACCGTGGAGATGTGGACATGTCAGAGGTGGAGCATTTTATGCCCATCCTCATGGAAAAGGAAGAAGAGGGGACACTCTCTCCTATCCTGGCACATGGAGGAGTTCGTTTCATGTGGATTAAACACAACAATTTATATCGTATCCTTTAGACCACAAATAACTCCCATGTGCTGATGTCCCAAGTGGTTGTTTGTGTCTAACTGCAAAGCTAGAGAATGAGTCAAGTAACATAAGGAGACTTTTTAAATAAAAATAAGTCAGTTTATGCTTTATTTAGTATCACATGCACAGGGTGCAGAAAAGTGTTTATATTTTACCCTAATCAATTATTTCCTGAATGTTTCTCCTCATATATAGAGCTTCATAATAGACTTACTGTTAATTAATTTACTCTTAAGTTTTTTGGCCAACTCTAGTTGTCTAAAGGCTTTTAAAAATGCACTTTGTAAATATGTTTTTTGAATGCTGGATCCAAATACACGTTCCTGAACACCCTTTATCAGTTGTTGCAACTTCAAAGAAAAATGCTTGTGTGTCACTGGTGTTTTCATTTTTATATAAAGTAGTTCAGGTGAGTAGGATGCTTCTGAAGTACCCTCCATCTTCTTTCCATGTCCATCTAAATCTGCATAGAGCTTCCCCATTTTTGAAAGACCTCTTGTGTTAATAGCATTTTTACTTTATATTTGATTATTTTGTAGAGCTATCTTCCTAACCACTAATAATGGGATTGATATTTTGTAGCTGAGTAGGCAAAGGATGTGACCCAGCACTGTAAGTAGCTGCCCAAAAGCTGAGAGCACAGAGGAGAATTGTGGATTTGATGCATGAGTAGTGACATATTGCTTAGAGTCTATGTTTGGATTATTTCTACCTGGCATGAAAAATATTTCCTCCAGAATCAATATTTTTCATCATTAGTTAGACTTGCTTCTAGGATTCTCTAGCTCTTTTCATGGAGGTGGGTTTCATGAGGCTGATCTTTGACCAGAATGCTGTTTGTGAATCCGGGGTTTGATTTGGGGGAGTTTTAAAAATTTATTATTTTAGATACAAAAATACCTTCTGTCCAAGCTGCACTTCCTCACTTAATGTTCTTCTTCCTCCCTCCCCTCCTGTTGTTTGATTTCAGGTTTTTTCTGAATATTTCAAGGAGCTGGAAGAAGAGAGCATTAGGGATAATTTTGTTATTATTTATGAGTTGTTAGATGAGCTTATGGATTTTGGTTACCCACAAACCACTGATAGTAAAATTTTACAAGAGTAAGTATCATTCTGCATCACTGCCAGTGCTAAACTTCTTGGGAAGCTTTGAGCCTCCTTCTATATGCAAACAAATGTTGTGGCTTGATTTAGTTATTAAAAACAAATTAAAAATTCTTTTTTTTTCATTGTAATTCTGTGTCTGTCAAGGTACATCACTCAGGAAGGTCACAAACTTGAAACTGGAGCTCCACGTCCTCCTGCCACTGTGACAAATGCTGTGTCATGGAGATCAGAAGGGATAAAATACAGGAAAAATGAGGTGTTCCTGGACGTGATAGAATCTGTCAACCTTTTGGTGGGTGCCTTTTACTTTACAATTCTCCTTAAAAGTTAATAAGTGTTGAAAAGGGCTTAAAACCTGTGATAAATTCAGACTGACACGTCTTTTCCTCCTCTGTCTGTGCCCCTCGCCTCCCTGGTCTGATTCTTCTCTCCTAAATCTCTCAGGAGAGAGACATCCAAGAAAACTTGAGGCATGGGGAAGGGGTGGGAGTGTTGTTTGAGGTCACAAGACATCAGAGTGACCTTCCCTTTCTGGTTGTCTCTGCTCAGGTCAGTGCCAACGGGAACGTTTTACGGAGTGAGATCGTGGGGTCCATCAAGATGCGGGTGTTCCTGTCGGGGATGCCTGAGCTGCGCCTGGGCCTCAATGACAAGGTTCTCTTTGATAACACAGGCCGTGAGTACTGCAGGGAGACCTCAAAAATAACCATTAAATATGTTCTTAGAATCATGGAATAGTTTAGCTTGGAAGGGATCTCAAAGATCATCTCATTCCCAGAGGACCATGTTTGGTTTGAAGCGTTTTGAATGACGTACAAAAGGTGATTAGGGAACAACCACTCTGGTTTTTTTTATCTACACGGGAATTCTGTGATTCTATGATATGAGTCTATGGGTAGTTTCCTAAGAAATCATCAGGTAATTGGATTAGAAGAAACTCAAGGACATAATTTTAAAATATTTTTAATTATCATAGAATGGTTTGGGTTGGAAGGGACCTCAAAGGTCATCTCATTCCAACCCCCTGCCATGGGCAGGGACACCTCCCACCAGACCAGGTTGCTCCAAGCCCCATCCAAGCTGGCCTTGAACACCTCTAGGGATGGAGCATCCACAACCCCCCTGGGCAACCTGTGCCAGTGTCTCACCAGCCTCAGAGTGAAGAACTTCCTAATTTCAATCTGAATCTCCCCTTCTCCAACTTGATCATCGCAAAGGTCTTTTCCAACCACAGTGACTCTCTGATTCTCACTTCCATGGTCCCGAAAACCTATAGCAAGATAAAGAAGGTTGGCTGAAAAGGGGGAAGATCAAACACCTCCTTTGCCACGTAACAGGCTGGGCTGAGCCTTCAGACCTAATTTATGTAGCCCCTTGAAATGTGTTATTTTCTGCTAGGTGGCAAAAGCAAATCAGTAGAACTGGAAGATGTGAAGTTTCACCAGTGTGTGCGTCTCTCGCGCTTCGAAAATGACAGGACAATTTCCTTCATCCCACCTGATGGGGAGTTTGAGCTCATGTCCTATCGTCTTAATACCCACGTAAGTCTGGATCTTGGCTTTTTTTTTTATGTGCTAATGGTTTAGCTTGATAATGACTTTCCCTTCATTGTATTTTTTTTTCCCTTAAAGTATTGTCAGTGTAATAATTTTCCAGTCAGCTCTTCATAGCCACACTTTGCTCACTCTTTTTGGAGGAAGTAAGAATGAGTTGAGAAAGAACTTGGCAATGTCTCCATCAAACTGTTTCTGAAATAACCATTCCTGTGGTGATTACATTTATTTTATTTTTTTTAAAGCCATGTGATGAAATGTCACTGTGACCACAGCAGTATTTGTGGCATTGGATTTTTTTATTTCATAGAATGTTTGAGGCTGGAAGGGACCTCTAGAGCTCATCTGGTCCAACCTCCTTACACAAGTAGGGACATCTCTACTATCATTTTTTTTCTGAATAAAAAGGCTGCTTAGAGCCCCATCAAGCCTGAATTTTATTAGAGCATTCTAGTCCAGAGATAAAGATAACTTCCAGATAAGGAGAAATTCAGCGTAGAGAAGGTCTAATAATAAGCAACTACGACAGGAGACAACAAATGAAAAGTTTAATATTAATTTTTTTCTTTTACTGGCAGAAGTTTGAATTAGAGTTATTTTTATGGCTTGTCAGTTCAGTCCCTAGTGTGTTAAATCATCAGATATTTTGGACTGCAAGGGTTGGTTCCTAGGGATTAATCTGAGCTATACCTTTTTAAACCTATAATTCTTGCAGCACTTGGTCGTTGGTCTATGTATGTAATTTATTTTTCTAAAATAACACCACAACTTTTTTGTCACCTCAAACATCTCAGACTTTCTGGTTCCTATGGGGTTCGTGTGGCTTTGTGGGGAGGCAACACGTGTCAAAAGTCAAACCTACAGCTCTTCAATGTCTCTCCCCCATAGGTCAAACCTCTGATCTGGATTGAGTCTGTGATTGAAAAACATTCCCACAGCCGCATCGAGTACATGATCAAGGTCAGAAATTCTCCAATTATGCCTAATTTTCTGTTGCATTTCTTCTCAAAGCTTCACCAGCAGCACGTGCAGTTGTGAACAAATATTTAGTGTATCTGCAGGACTTGCATCTTTTTGCAAACTTCATTTCTAAGTCATGATCTCTGCATTCCAGTTTGGTTTCTCAGAACGTGGATTGGGGTGGAGGGGAGTCGTGTGTGTCTCAGCTCTCTGGACTCAGAGTGAAAATATTGGATAATGGAAATATTTAGAGGGCTGCTCTTCTAATTTATTTTTTTTTCTTCTTCTTCTTTAGGCAAAAAGTCAATTTAAACGTAGATCAACTGCCAACAATGTGGAGATTCACATTCCAGTTCCCAACGACGCCGACTCGCCAAAGTTTAAAACCACTGTTGGAAGTGTCAAATGGGTCCCAGAGAACAGTGAAATTGTCTGGTCCATTAAATCTTTCCCAGTAAGTGTTTAGTCTTCCCACCTAATAGTGTCATAATTAGTTAATGTTAATATTTTATGGATATTCAAGCTCTGCCTAAAGCAAATTTTAATAGTATGAGACAAGTAGTGCTGAACTCTTCTTCCTCTTGGACGAAGGCTCAGAACTTGCTGATGGATGTTTGAGACACTGTTGTTTATATGGTTTTTTGTTTTTAACTGGGCTAATTTTTCAGAACTAGGTTAGAGAGCAGATTTTGGAGCAGTATCAGTGGATGGTGTAATCTCTTGGCCTGGATGTAGCAGCAGCTGGTTTAGTTTGTCAGACTCTGCTTCTTGGGTGGTTCCATCAGCGTGAGCTCTTCCAAATGCTGATGGAGCAGCAGTTACAGCTGCCTCTCACCAGTTCCTCAGAATGGTTGGGGGCACCAAAAAACAAAGCTTTGTTTTGTTTTCCTCTTGTCCAAGCTGGTCTTAATGTGCTCTGCACCTTAAAAAACAAAATATTTAACATAAAACCAAATGTTCACTGTTAAGCCTTAGAGAAGAGCTGCAATGGTTGGTGGAGTTCAGCAGTTTGACATTAAGAAAACTACTTGTATTGTTGGGAGTTTTCTGTTCCAAGGAAAAAAAACCCATCTGTTCCTTTTGACTAGGGTGGAAAAGAATATCTGATGAGAGCTCACTTTGGACTTCCAAGTGTTGAAGCTGAAGATAAGGAAGGAAAACCTCCCATTAGTGTAAAGTTTGAGATTCCATATTTCACCACTTCAGGAATCCAGGTGAGTTGAAAAAGAATTACTGAGAAGTCAACGTGCTGGGCAATTAACACACAAGTGTTCATAGAATGGTTTGGGTTGGAAGGGACCTCAAAGATCATCTAGTTCCAACCCCCCAGCCATGGCAGGGACACCTCCCACTAGACCAGGTTGCTCAAAGCTCCATCTAAACCTGGTCTTGAACACCTCCAGGGATGGAGCATCCACAACCTCCCTGGGCAACCTGTGCCAGGGTCTCACCACCCTCAGAGTGAAGAACTTCTTCCTAATTTCAATCTAAATCTCCCCTTCTCCAATTTGAAGCCATCACCCCTTGTCCTATCACTACAGCTCTTGTAAAAAGCCCCTCCCCAGCTTTCTTGTAGCCCCCTTCAGATACTGGAAGGCCATAATGAGGTCTCCCCAGGCTGAACAACCCCAACTTTCTCAGCCTGGCCTCACAGAAGGGTCCAACCCTCGTGTCTTCCTGCCCCTTTTCTCCTCACCTTGCTGATTGCTATTCAATATTATCTATAAATCATATTTTTGACAAAAAAATGATTGTTTCTGATTTGCTAAATGCTGCTTGGCTGTCAGGGGAGACTTTATTTCTTAAATACCTTCCTTTCCAGGTCCGGTACCTGAAGATCATTGAGAAGAGTGGTTACCAGGCCCTGCCCTGGGTGCGCTACATCACCCAGAACGGGGGTGAGTGGAGGGCAGGAGACCTGAGATGCTTCTGACTGGCATGTTCTGTTTCTCCTACAAATTAACACTCCAGAATCCAGTTTGGGCATATTCTTGGGTGTTACACTCTCCAGTTTGGATACACAGAATCATAGAATTGTCAGGGTTGGAAGGGACCTCAAAGCTCATCCAGTTCCAACACCTCCCACTCCATCAGTTGCTCACAGCCCCAGCCAGCCTGGCCTTCCAAATGTCCAGGGATGGGGCTTCCAGCACCTCTCTGGCCAACCTGGGCCAGTGTCTCCCCACCCTCCTGGACGACAACTTCTTCCTAATGCCTCATCTCAATCCCCCCACCTCTACTTTTGAGCCATGTTAGATTAAAGGATGCCTTTGTTGGAGCCTTAGTGAAAGACCCAATGTTCAGTCACCTTTTTTGGGATCTTAATAAAAGACCTAATAGGATAGTTCAGTAACACTGTTGGATTTTGTAGTTGGGCAAGATTCTGTGAGATATTTGGAATGTAAATTTAGAAAGAAATTGCTCACACATTTCACTCCATCAGTTGTAAGATGTCTACCAAAAGAGACTGTCTACTAAAAGATGCTAGATTGATAGGAAGTAAAATTGGTGGGTTTTTGGAGCCTTTTTGTTGTTTTTCTAATCTAACCTTTTCTGGCATAGAAACCTTGACTCCCTGTACTTACCTCACTCACTCTAGAGTCATCGTGGCCATTCCAAGCAAAGATCTACTTTTATTTTATATCACTTCATCCCAATTTGCTTCTCTGCTTTACTCCTTTCAGTGAAACAATTTACTAAAGCTGGTTTTTGGGTCTTTTTCCCTCCCTTTGCAGACTACCAGCTTCGGACCCAGTAAAACACCTCGTGAGCACCACAGGCAACAGAACTTCAGGCCTAGAATTTGTTTGCAGAAGCTTCTGTGGTACTGAGAGCTGTGAATGTCCTTGCCAAGGGTCTTGTCTCTGCAATCTCGGGTTGGCAGGAGGGAAGATGGGAGATTTTACTCTTTTCAATAATGTGTTTGAGCATCTGAACCATTAGTATTGATTGTGTGAATATTTATTTCATTCTTAGAACATGCTGATCTTGCTGCTAAGTGCTAATGACCTTAGGAAGTAGCAGGTACCTTGAGGAGCCAGGGACACAGAATGAACCTTGAGAATGTCTCGTCGATGCCTTGTCTGTTACAGTCACAAAGTTTCTGGTATATTTGGATTTTAGGATCTCTAAAGACATGGGCAGCATTATGCTACAAATTAGGGAGGTGATTGTGCAATTCAATGACTGCTGAACACTTGGTTGGATTTAGCCCAAGGTATTTATTATTTTTTCTGGGCATATGGGTGCCTTAACTCATTCAAAGCTCTGTTAACTTATACAAATTCCCAGAATATGAGGTAAAACTATCTGAAGTCCAACAATATTTTCCTTTATATTTTTTTTTTTTTAATGGTTTTAAACCAGTTCAATCTGACAGAACAAGTGAAGGGTTTGGAAAGACAAATCTGGGTTTGTTAAAGACTTCAGAGATCATGGAAGGAGGTGTCTATGGGGAGGTCTCTGTGGAAGAGAGAGCAAGGTGGTTGAGATGTGGACTGAAGAGTGTCAACCCTGTGATACCCCCAGGGCCTGGAAGCCCTCTGCCAATTGATTAGGATTTGCTCTTTTTTATTTGTAAAACAAGTTCAAAACCATCATATGTAGGCCCAAGACCTTAATTATTAAAACCAAAATTACCAACCAAATTTTGGAGGTGAAATTTAGTAGGAATAATTTTTTTTTTTAATTATTATTTTTCCAAACAATAGTCCTAGACTCCAACCTCTTCCTGCAAATTGATTATTATGAAGAGGCTGATAAAAATACAGTTGCCATCTTTCTTCCAGCTTGCCTTTGTGTTCATTTAGGGCAAAAATTCCCCTTTTTTTGCTATAGTTTGCTAGAATTGTTTAATTTTATTTGCCCTGAGGGGGATGCTTGCTTTCTGTCTTTTCCATTTGTAAGCAACCATTATTAGAACTTCTTGGCAGGATTCTGTGGACAACAGTTCAGAACATTACACCTGAAGGTATTATTTTAATTTTTTTTACATGCCATTTCATTTCTTTTCTGATAAGCTAAGGTTGGCATGGCTGTACATACTTATTTGTAATTTTTTCAGCAATTTTGACGGTTATCAGTATTTTCTTGAAACAGTTTTGGGGTTGAATTTAATACTCCTGAACAGCTCAACTCAGAATCTGAATCCCTGTCCACAGATGTGATGTGATGCACTGCACAAGGTTCTCCACAGCCCTGGCCTCTCCCATGAGGCTGAGGAGATGTTTCAATCATTGTCCTTGCTCAATCCTGGTAGACTATATAATATATGGATATATCTGTGTATATGGCATATACATTACCAAAAAAATCAGCTAAATTCCCCTGAGGTGCAGCCCCTGTGATGCTGCAGGAGGATCTGCCTCAGAAAAGGCTGATACCTGAAGGGATCTGGGCAATAACCAGCTGGTGGACACATGTTCTGGAGTAAGGTTACTGCATTTCCCACCCAACAAGCTCAATGTTGAAACAAATTCAATCATCTTCTCCAAGATGTTGGTCCCACCACTCGTTTCATTGGCACAATTAAGCTTAAGACTGGACTAAACTCTTTTTTTTTTTTTTATATTAAAACTGTAACTGGTTGACAAATCACTTTCTGGTGACTGTTCTTCGAAGTGTTTCACTTTAATTCTTTGCCTGGAAAATGTGACTCTTCTTAGCCTCATTTGTTGTCCTGTCCAAGGTTGTATCTTGAGGACCAGACCAGTGTTTTCTCATATTTTGTGGCAGTTTGACTCTTGTTTGGATGATGGGGCATCAGCCTTGCTTGGCCAGGAAGTAATAAAGGGCAAAAACTCCTCTTTGACTCAGTTGCACTTGATTTGCTCCTTTTTCCAGTTCCTCTAATCTTGGAGTACCCTCAATTGTCCTTACCTGGGGCCTGGGTAAGTGGGACTGAACTTCAGAAAAGCTGGAAAATTCATATTCCTCATTTGCTTACAAGATACTGACAAAACCTTTTGTTTTTCTGTTGTTCTCTGCAAACTTTGCCCATAAAATCAGTGCTTAACCAAAAAACCCCACCTCTTCCTTCATCCCCTGTCCCAAGGTGGGGTCCTGGTGATGTTGTTCTAGCACTAGCTCAAGGAGGAACTTTGAGTTTTGTTCTGAAAGCAGCTCCTTTAATCTTTCTTATCTCAGTGGCTTCTGCTCTCTGCCTGATGTGGAAAAATGTAAATTTGATGGTCTGCCACTATGTTATAGGCAAATGTCAAATATGAAATACTTTTAAAAGTGCAATTTGCATAATTGAGATAAGGAGTAAAGTGTCTCCCCTGTGCTTTCAGCTCAGTGTGCTTTCATTGCTGTGGTACCTGGGATTTGGAACAATCCTAGAGTCATTTTGCTGGGAAATTAGTCCAACCAATTCCCCATCCCTGCCAGGGCACCACTAACCCCTGGCCCTCAGCACCACATCTCCACAGCCTGGAAACCCCTCCAGGGATGGGGACTCCACCACTGCCCTGCCCAGCCTGGCACAGCCCCAAACAACCCCAAACAGCAAGAGCTGCTCCTCACCACACTCCTGCTCTAGAGCCTTTCCCACCTTCGTTGCCCTTCTCTGGCCACGCTCCAGCCCCTCAAGGTCCTTCTGGGAGTGAGGGGCCCAAAACTGACCCCAGGATTCGAGGTTGGGCCTCCCCAGTGCCCAGTCCATGGGGACAATCCCTGCCCTGGTCCTGCTGGTCACACTGGTGCTGACACAAGCCAAGATGCTGGTGGCCTCCTTGGCCACCTGGGCACACTCTGGCTCATCTCCAGCCGCCTGCCAACCAACACCCCCAGGTCCTTTTTTGCTGGGCAGTCTCCAGCCACTCCTCCCCTGGCTTGGAGCATTCAGGGGCTTGTTGTGCCCCAAGCACAGAAGCCAGCACTTACCCTTAGAATCATAAAATCATTACGGTTGGGAAGGACCTCTAGGATCATCGAGTCCAACATCTCCTTGACCACTAGACCATAGCCTCAAGTGCCACATCTACATGTTTTTTGAACCCCTCCAGGGATGGTGACTCCACCCCTTGTTGACCCTCATCCCGTTGAAAGACTAAACTTCAGAAGAGCCTCAGAAAACATCTCTCTGTTGCTAACATGAAGAATGTTCTCCACAATCTCATTCCTGTAACAACCTGCGACACCGGCTCTATTTTTTTTTCCCTCACTGCATTTCTCCTGCTGCACCCTGACCTTGGGCTGCTGGCTCAGAGGATTTCATCAGCAGGAATCCTTCCTCTCTCCCTCCCCAGACACTCACCCATCACCTCCTCCCCACGTCACCCCTGGCTGATTAGATAGCAGCTCCTCAAGGTGCGTCAGCGGCGCTCCCCCGCTCCTCTCCAGAGGTACTTTTACTTCCTGTAGTAGAGGGTGTGTGTGTAATCTCTTGGTTTTCTGAGAATGAAATTACAACAAACTACTCATCCTGCTTGGGTTTCCCCTCCCTCCATGGCCAGTTGTGCCAGTAGATGGCATTCTGAGCACGCCGGGTCCCACCAGCTGTCAGAGTCCTGCACTCCAACCACCCATACAAAATATATCTTGATTTGGCAAGTATTGTTTTCAGTTCCCCTGAGTTGATTTAAAAGAAAACACAACCCAAAATTATAGTGATTTAATTTTTTTTAAGCTTTACACAGTGGGATTTCTGGAGCTCAGCAACTTCTCTGTTTAGGTGGGCAGTTCTCTTTTAAACCTCTTCCTTCTTTCTGCTACTCTCTGGTGGCTACGTTGGTGGTGGGGTACAAATAAAGCCTCAGCTGCTGGCCTGGAAGCTCCTGTTTGATCAATATACAAGAAAGAGAATATTTTTAATTAATGTTTTTTTCCCCTCTCGATTACTTCAGAGGAAACTGGGTTTGTCTCAATAAAAGAAGCCAGAACCTGCCTCTTAATCAAATAAAATAAGTGTTAAAGACTTAAATAAGTGCATTAAAGCTTCATTCCACCCGTTTTCCAACTGGAGTGGTTCTTCCACTGGTTTTCTTTAATATATTTCTACTCCTCCTTATTGCCAGCCTGTGCACTGCTTATATTTGCCTCTCTAACCCGAGCTGCTTGTCTATAAAACATTCTCACACATAACAAGACTTTATCCAGAGCAGGTTCCTCTCAGGTTAAGTGACTGCACCTGTTTATTTCTGAACTTCCATTCTGTGACAAGAAACTGGCTAACCCTTGGCACCTCTACCTCTACCTTGTGCCAAATGCACTGTGTTGCAATTTGTTCGGTGCTGTTGGGTTGTTTTTTTCCCCCCCCTCTCTGTGGTTGACACCCACTGCTGCTCGTAACTTCAGCAGCCCTGGCACCACCAGGCTTGATGGCCTTGCAGGAAGGAGCAAAGTTAAAGGACAACATGAATAATCTTAATTGCTGCTCTATCTCATTAGCCAGCGGCGTCTCTTGTGCTCCAGGAGTTGTTTGGAAATGATGAGCAATCACCAGCTTTGTTTTCCTCTGAATTCTGTGCAATCTAGAGCCTCCTGCAAGTCCTGGCCCCGGCTGCTCCACACGGCCCCAGCTCGTCCCTCCTGCAGTGACGGCGCCTGGTCCTGACTCAGTGCTGGAGGTCACATCGTGCTGCTCTCAGATGCAGGAGGTTCCCTTTTGTGGCTCTTTCACTGTCATGAGCACATTAGTTGAAGGCTTGGGGGCCTTCTGGTGAACTGGGCTGTGACTTTGAGCTCGGCTTTGGCAGCGCAGGGTCTGCGTGTGGATCGTGGGTGTGGGCTCTTCATGATGTGCCCATTGCTCTGGGTCCAGCTCTGCTCCTTGCACATCATGTCCCCATCCCTGGAGATGTTCAAGGTGAGGCTTGATGGGGCTCTGAGCAACCTGCCCTAGGTAGAGATGGCCCTGCTGGTGTAGGGAGGTTGGACTAAATGCCCTTTGGAGGTCCCTTCCAACCCAAACCATCCCATGAATCTGTTTTTCAAGACAGGAGTCATAGCTAAACTCGGTTCTGTTTGTTCTCCTGAAAATGAAGGATTCTTGTTTTATTAGGCTTATTCTGGGCTAAGTTCCCAGGAACTTGGTGCAAGCAGCCATCTGAGATTGAGTGTCACTAGCCCTGCAAATCCAATGGCATCACAGCACAGATTTGTCCCACTTCAGCTGCTCTGTGGCTGTTGGCAGACTGGCTGAACCAGAGGATTTGGATAATTTAAGTTTAATATCAGCAATGATGCCCAGCTTAACCTTATGACCTCCCTCTCTCCTTCCTCTTCTTCCCCCTCCAAGCTGCCACCATCTCTTCATGCTCCTCCTGCTCTTGTTGACCACCCTGGCAGTTGCAACATTGCACTGATGCAACTATTGGGCTGTAGGTGGAATTCTTTTGGGTTCTTCTTCTCAAGGAACCCTGGGCTAGAGCCTGGAGTGTCCCAGTTGCAGGCTGATGGTCAAATAACTAAGCAGAAACAGGCCTGCATCAACTGCTCAGCAACGTGAAGAACACGACGCTCCCAGAGCCAGCGTGCTGGGCTATGGCCTGTGCTGGAGAAAGTTTTGTGGGCTTAGTTCAAACCTTGGCTGTGGATTTGTACCTTGGAGCAAAGTTTCATTGCAGGCCCTTCTCCAACATAAAGCGAAGAAACGTAAAACAACAAATAGCTGGTGAAATCCAAACACAAGCTGCTCGATGTTATGCTACAAGAATGAATGAACTCTGCCTCCCACCCTCTCCCACTGAGGCTTGCTGTGAATAAGCACTGCTCAAAGGAAACCATCACCAGCAGTTCTGCCTCTTTCCAGCAACAATAACAATGGAGCAAGGAAAAAAAACCAACCTGCTGACTGGTTTTCTCTCTGCTCTTCCCTTTGGGCAGGTACAGGTGAGGAGCAGATGGGGTGTTGCAAGCAGCACTGGAAGGACTCGCTCTTAGCACAGAAAAAACCCCAAATATTCAATTATAAAGCTTTAAAAATGTCCTTCATGACCATCCTGTGCCAGATTTGAGACTGACTTAGACCATCCCAGCAGCGTGGTTGTTGTACCATGGATTTTGAAGGGTAGAAGAGAGAGAGAGAGGGAACTACTGGAGAGTCCAGTGGAGGCTCTGGAGATGCTGAGGGGCTGGAGCATCTCTGTGCCCAGCAAAGGCTGAGAGCCCTGGGGCTGCTGAGCTGCACAAGAGAAGCCTCAGAGGGGATCTGATCAATGCTGAGCAAGAGCTAAAGGGTGGGGGCAAGAGGCTGGGGCCAGACTCTTGTCAGTGGTGCCCAGGGACAGGACAAGGGGCAATGGGCACAAATGAAAGGAGGTTTTACCATAAGTGGACTGGTAAATACCTGTTGGGTGACAGGAGATCTCACCTGTACTTCAGAAATAGCCAGTGAAGAGGTAACAATACCCAAATCCAGCTGTGGTTTTATATTTTCCAGAAGTTCTCCCTTAAAGCTCCTGGAGAGGCTGTGGAGCAGTGGCTGCTGTGGTCCAGCCAAGGAGATGCCACAAAGCTACAAAGCCAGGAAGAGTTTGAAGAGACTCCAGTGTAGAGGCTGGAGAAAAGGCTTGGGGGGTATGAATGAGGTCTAGTTAGAAATGCCAACCTTATAAACAAATGAAAATCTGCTTTTTCATCTTCAAGCACAAAAAAAAAACAACCTGGAAAGTTGAAAAGGAGCATGTTTAAAATTGACTAAAGAAAATATTACTGTCTAAAATTCCACCTTTTCACTCTATTTGTTTAGAGAAGGACTTATCAGCCAAGCAGAGGCAGGACCCCTTTGCTCCCAGAGCTGGGCTCTCATCTAGCTCCCAGCCACCCCTTTAATGCCTCCCTGCCCAGTAGTGAGCACATGGCCACGGACCGAGTGTTTATTTTCCTTCGTGCTTATTTATTACCACAAAAGCACAACCCAGGAGCTCTTCTACGTGTTGTGAACTCGGCAATTGTTAAAGTTTCCGAGAGGTCACAAGGGTCCCAGATAACATTAGCAGCTAAGTGCTACGTTGTCCCTTGGTGTTATCAACAGGAAACATCTTTACCAGCACAGGAACTGCAGCTTTGTCATTGGCCTGGTGCAAGAACATGACAGTATTTTCTCATCCTATCAGGACTCGGATATTTTGGGAGCTGGTATATAAAGCTGCAGCACACGGTGTCTTTTGGCCATTAGGAGCAGGTTGATGGCAGAAAGCAGAGTGCTTTTGCTATTTTAGTAGTTGCTATAGTTGCAGCATGAAGGGTTTTTTTCTTTTCCCTTTGCCCTGCACGGCTCAGGGTGGTATTTCAGCCCTGCTCATATGTATATTTTGATTATTTGAGTGCAGATGGACATATTTAAAGTCATTAACGTGGTGATATAAGCCTTGTAAAGAAGCCTTGGGCAAATAAACAAGGAATCCATAAATCACATCAATGCTGGCCTTGTTTGGCTTGCGTGAAACACTCGCAGGCTTCTATGGGGCTGGGCTGAGCTCTAGCCAAGCAAATTTCAGATTCACCAGATGATAAAATGTTCTCTTTGGGCTCTGCAGCGTTCCATGAGCTGGGTGTTGAAAGGAGCAGCCCCTCTGCCTCATGCTCTTAATGGCCCCAAAGCCCAATAACAACTATAACCAGTATTAGATCAGAGCAAATCGTGTCTAAACGGAGCCGTGAAGAGCCGGGCTGGAAGGGGGCCAATATTGCAATTAATATTCTGTGCAGAATGACACCACTCACTGATCACAGCAAAGCTGCTTCGGCCCGTTTGATAAAGCTGGAGTGATTTTTTTCCATCCCTGCTGTCACTGTTTGGACCCAACTGTAGCTACCACGAAGGGAGAACGACGAGGACAAAACCCCAGCTCTGGTGGTGGCCCCAAAACCCCTCCTAGAAAGTGCACAATGAGGGATTCTAATAAGCAAGGGGTCATTTTAATCCAGCAGAATAAACAGCACTGCACAACCTGCACTGCACTGATCCATGGCTGCTTTTATGGAGCTCTCAAAGGCAGATTTTTCTCATTTGTACCCATCACAGTCTCTCTTAAACATCCCAAACTATTTCTAAAGAGCAAACTCTTTGGTAGAGTTGGGTAAAGGGATCATTTTACCCCTTTATCATATTTATCAATAAATAAAACTGGCTTCTCCCAGCAGGAAAGTCAAGGGTTGATTTCTGGCTTATTCTGCAGCACACACAAACCAGCCCCTCAGGAGTTTTCAGGCTCATCTCAGCACTTGGTTGGCACAGAGCAGGATCCCTCCTGTCCCAAGACATCCCAACATCCCTGGGCCAAGCCAAGCACTCAACGGATCCCTGGGCAAAATCCTGGCCCCAAACTTATCTCCGTGTATTGTGTCAAACCCCAAAAATACCAGGGGCTGATGACAACAGGAGTTATTTCTGAGGGACTGACAGAGTTGGAAGAGCTTTTTTTGCTCCACGCTGGTGGAGGTGGAGGGAAAGGAAGGAACATTTTGGTCTTCCTGAGTTCAGCGAGTGAGTAACTGAGCTCTCCAAGGCACCAGGGTTGAAGCAGCTTTTCTCCTTTCCAAGCAGCATTTTGTGACAGTACAGCCAGAGGGGTTTAGATTAATGAAGTGAAATTTTTCTCTAGCAAACACAAGGTTTTTTGGTTTTGGTTTTTTTTTTTTATTGGGGTAGGAACGTGAATTCAGCAGAGAGAAAAAAAGCAGCAGCTGCAGGGGCTGGAAGTTAAAGCAAAGTCAAGTTAGAAAAGAAGAGTTTGCCTCCAGTGGGGTGGATTTGCTGCTGGAAGAACTGATGCAGGAGGAGCTCAGAGGTCCTCACGTGAAGATGGAGGCATCTCCTCCAAGAGCTTCACCTCCTCCAAAACCTGCAGACCCATGTTCATGGAGAAGACTCCACGTCGTGATGCTCTGAAGGACCACGGCAGCTCCTCACCTCCAAATCTTCAGCGTAATCCTTCCTAGAGGGTTGTTTTTATCCTCTGCTGAGCTCATCAAAGCTCCTGCCCTCGCAGCAAGCCACACACCTCCACACTCAGTGAAATTTCCTGCAGGTGCCATGGGAGGGCCCCGGGTGCAGGGCACGGGCGCTGAGTCAGGGTGCGGTGGGAGGTGGGTGCCCGGGAGCCTCCGTGGGCACCGCTGCTCTCGGGGAACTTCTCACCCACGTTTCCTGCACCGATCCTGGGGGAGGGTGGCAGCCGTGAGAGGGCACAAGGGAAGGCAGGGGCGTGGGAAGGCATGATGGCACATGGGGTGACTTTACAGGGCATGGGGTGACTCAATAGTGGCCTTCCAACGTGAGAAAGGGGCCTGCAGGAAAGCTGGAGAAGGGCTTTATAAAAGGGTCTGGAGCGATAGGACAAGGGGCAACGGCCTGAAGCTGCAAGAGGGGAGATTTAGATTAGATATAAGGGAGAAATTCTTCGCCACGAGAGTGGGGAGACACTGGAACTGGGAGGTTGTGGATGCTCCATCCTTGGAGGTGTTCAAGGCCAGGTTGGATGGAGCTTTGTGGTCTAGTGGGAGGTGTCCCTGCCCATGCCAGGGGGGTTGGAAGGAGATGATCTTCAAGGTCCCTTCCCTATGATTCTATGATCTTGCCTTGTTGAGCAGTTGGTACCAAAAATGTCCCGTTCTCTCCATCCACAGCCCATTGCTGGACACGCTGCCTCTTTTTTGGACCAGGTATTTTCCCTCTCCAGGACATTGGTTGCTCTGCCCTTTGCCAGATGGGTTAGAAGCTGTTGGCTCCTTGCACGTGTGGGGGATGCTGGCCTCACATCTTCTGGCTTCAGGCCACCTCCTCTCCCCATACCCACAGAGTGAGAGGGAATATAAATGTTACAGCTGCTTTTCCCCTCCATCCATAGCACATTTCTGGAGGCAACCTCTCCATGTGCCTCTTTATGCTCCAGCATTTAATCCTGCCCCATGCCAGACCCCATCAGCCACAGCCTTCAGCTCGGAGCCATTAGAAAGCTCCATAAACAAAGGTTTTCAGACCATACCATGGACACGAGGCCACCTCAGGGCACAGGAGGAATTAGCAGGTGTTGATCACAACAAATTTCCTCCAAGATCTCGTTGCTGGTGGTGTGATTGCTGCTCCCCAGGGCTGCCCAGGGGCTGCAGAAGAGGTGGTTGCACAGCAGGGAACTGCACTGAGCCCAGGTCCTGCAAAGCTGAGCTTAAAGGGGGAACCTCCTGGGGAATGGGGCACAACTGAGCAGTGCTGAGCATCACTTTGTGTTCTGGAGGAGCCTGGCAGGAGGGGTTGATGTTGACTGGAGGTACCCGGGTGGTGTCAGAGCTTTTGATGGAGGAAACTGCACTCTGCTCATGAGGAGGGTGAGGCATCCTCCTTAGATTTAGCAAACCAAACCTTCTGCAGGGCTTGGAGAGGCTGCAAAGCACCCAGTGTGTAGCACCCTCGGGGTGGGGAGGTGTCTAGGGCTGCCATTCTGCACCTATTTTTTTTTTTCTGAGTGTTTTTAACTTGTTCTACAAGAGGGGAAGGGCAGTTGTAGCAGATTCCCACAGGCCTGCAGAGCATCAATGAAATCAACTGGAAAAACTCCTTAGCAAGGTGGAGAATGATTGTCAACGTGGCTGAAAGTGAGAAGGCTGAAGAAGCCTTTGGCCCACATGGGGAGGAGAACATCTTGTTTTTCTGCTGCTATTGAAGAGAAACAAGCAGCTGCTTCTCATTTTCTGTGCTACCCAGCACTGTGGCTTCAGCAAAGGTCAGAGATGGGGCTGAACCATCACCATGTGCTGGGCCATGACTGGGACTACTGGTGGCATCATTCAGCAAGACAAAAAGACCCAGGAGCAGGGACAGGGACTGGGGCAGAGCGCTGGGAAAACGTCCTGAATATTGGCTTTTAATTAAAAAAAAATAAGAAACACACTTTTTAGCCATCATTAGAATGAAGGTAATTGGGTGCCTCTTAATTCCCACTCCCCTACTGGGAGGTTGAACCTCTCTTTGCACTTACCAGCCAACGCTGAGCACGATGCGAAGGATTAAATGAACCTTTGCTATTATTCTGTAGAAAAACACACCCTTAGAGCCCTCTATAAAAATACCTTTGGGCAAAACAGAGGCTTTGAGCTGTGGACACCATCATTCACCAAAGGCTGCGCCACAAACTTGGTCTGAAGGAAACCACACACGATCTGCCTCTTTTTATCTCGTCTCAGCGGCGGAGTGCTCGGTGCGGTCACAGCCCTCCCTGTTTCTGAGAAGAGAGGATCATATTTAATCATTGTGTCAGTTGGCACAAACACCCTGTTTGGAGTGAAATGCTACAAAACAGCCCCTTTATCTCCCCCTCGATCAAGATCCGCACGATAGGAGCTCTTAACGTTGAAGCTCATCAGTGAGGAAGCATTCGAAGGGCTCAGCTCCCCAGCTTGTTTTCTGGGGCTTAAAGAATGATCTGACCTCTCCTGCCTAATATAATATCAATAATCTCCACCCAAGGGCATTCATTCCTTGGCAGACTTCACTTTGGCTCTGAGATATTATTCCTGGACTTTTTTTGGAGGGGGGGGAAGGGGGGATGACAGTGACTCACTTGCTTCACTGAGCAACACATTTCCAAATCCAAAGTGCCTATAGGGGTTGCCTTGTAGCACGTCCTTACCAGCTGCACTGGAGGGGAAGCCAAGAGGAACTTGGAGGGAGAAAGAGAGTTTGGAGCCCGGGGAATGCTCCGTGATTCCCCATCCGCCCCACACCAGAAGGGCCAGAGAATTGCAGCCGCTGCTTCCTGCTCACGCCTGCTCGGAGCACGGCAAATCTCAGAGCTGCACTATTGCATGTGCTGATGTTACATCACAGCCCTACCATGGACCTATCCTGCTTGTTTTAGTGCTGCTGGCTTGTGCTGTGGTATCCAGAAGTCCCCAGCACGGGTGAATCTCCCCGTGTCACAAAGTGAATGAGTGGCAAAGAAAAAAGTTGAGCCTTGTCCTAAAGAGTTCATCGATCACTCCCTTGTCAACCTAGATGGGTTCTAGAATCAGAGAATCAGTCAGAGAATGAGAGAATCACAGAATAGTTTGGGTTGGAAGGGATCTCAAAGATCATCCAGTTCCAACCCCCCTGCCATGGCAGGGACACCTCCCACTAGAGCAGGTTCCTCAAAGCTCTTTCCAACGTGTCTCGAACACTTCCAAGGATGGAGCATTTACAACTCACCCTGGGCCAGTTTTAATCTCTTCTGTAAAGCCAATGTCTGTGCAATACCCACCCTGCAGAGCAGTGTCAGTGAGAGCAAAGGCTGAGAGCTCAAGGTGAGATGCAACGAGTTTTGTTGGTGCTCAGGCTGCACTTTCAAAGAAGACACTAAGTTGGCAGAATCACTTTTCTGCAGAAAAAGCCGCTTGAGCTCTCAGAAAACGAACAGGAGGAGGTGACAACCTGGTACCCAGACACTGCAGGGACTGGAGCATCTCCCCTGGCCACAGCAGCCCCCTCCCAAAGGAGGAAGGGCCCGTTGGTAACAGTGACTCTGATTTACGCTGCGTCAGCTCAGCCCCTGCCCCAGGTGCTGCCGAGCAGCTCACACCTCGTGGGCCCAGCGCTTTCGTGGAGCGTCGAGTTTCGGTGGTTTCTAACGACCTGTTCAGTTGATATGAAATTGTGGAGGAGTTGAAAACTCAGCTGAGCTCTTGGCAAAACCCACGACAAACAGCCAAGTGAAAAGTCAGCTCACGAGGCAGCCCTTAGGCTGCGCCAAAGCACTCGGCACACCCCTGGTTTCCTCCTGCCACCCGTGTCCCACTGTCACCTCAGTGTCACCTTATCATAGACTCATAGAATTGTCAGGGTTGGAAGGGCCCTCAAAGATCATCCAGTTCCAACCCCCTGCCATGGGCAGGGACACCTCCCACTCCATCAGTTGCTCACAGCCCCAGCCAGCCTGGCCTTCCAAATGTCCAGGGATGGGGCTTCCAGCCCCTCTCTGGCCAACCTGGGCCAGGGTCTCCCCACCCGCCGGGCCAACAACTTCGTCCTAATGTCTCATCTCAGTCTCCCCACCTCTAGGATGATGTTACCATCCAACCTGGTCTTGGACATCTCCAAGTGACTATAAAGTCAAGAGCTCTTCTTCTCTTGAGCCCTCCTCTCAGACAAAATCCTTGGGTTTATATATATATATGTGTATGTGTACATGTAAATGTAAGTCATATATAGATGGTTTATACATGTTATATATACATACAGACATATAATTTAATCAGGATGAAATGCCTCAACTCAGAAGGCAATGACTTAACCACGCTCTAAAAATGAACTGCCAATAAAGGATGAGTTGTGATGTTATAAATCCCTATCACTCACCAAACTGGACCTTTGCTAACACCAACAATCACAGCACCTCACACCTACTGCCCATGACAGTATTTTATAGAAAGAATTGAGTGAAAAAAATAAATTAATCCCAACCTGTGGCCAGCACAAGCAGCTTCTTCACTTGCTGCCCACAAGGAGGGAAATAACTTTCATTTACTCGGTGGCTGTGGAGGAGCAGGTGTGCAGAGAGCTGGAGCCCAGTGCCAAGGCTTTCGGGGAAATGGGACCAGAGATGTGCCCCTATCTCACTTTCACTGCCTGGAGGGCATTTTCTTGTCATCTGGAAGCTTTTCTCTCTCTGGAGGCTTCCCCCTCTCCTCTCTCGGTGTGTCTCAGAAGGAGGGATCGAATGTCCCGTTGAGTAAATCGAAAGCTAATGCTCATAGGGTTGATTTAATACTTTGATACTAAGTTAATTGGAGCCAGATACCAACCCGAAAGACAAAGCCATACATCCTGAAGGATTAAAAATGGTTTATTTCTTCTGTCAGCCTGTTTTGAAGTGTTCTGAGTGTCTCAGGAAGGCTTCAGCTGCTTTAGACGGGGCCACTTGGGCTGAGTTGCCAAAGCAGCAGCTGCAAAGAGCCAGGATAAATCTACCCCACAAAAAAATCATCCCCAGGCTGGGAACCCAGAAAAAGGGCAGCTTGAGGAAAGGTTGGTCAAAAGAGAACCCAGAAAAAGGGCAGTTTGAGTAAGTGTTGTTCAAAAGAGAAAAATAAAAGAAAAACCTTAGAAGGGGGAGGAAGGGGAATGGCCAAAGGCACCTCTTGAGGGTTTTCTGCAGGTGGCTTCAGTTTCAAAGCCCTTTGTGCCCTTTACTCTGGAGTATGTGGCTGTCCACAGCCCCTTGAGGTTTGGTGATCAGCTGGAGCCAAAAGCAGAGCTTTATAGAGCCAGTTGTGGAGAGAAGTGACACTTCAGAGCCCTGCAGAGCAGCCTGGGTGGCTTCAATTACAGCTTCAAGATGAGCAAGTGAAGCAACAACAAAGGCCAGGAACTTCAGCCTTTGAAATCCCAGCTCAGAGCATGAAGGAAGGGAAAATAATAGTGTTAACTTCTTGTTTAGGAAAGAAAAAAGAGAACACTTCCTTTAATGACACATGAGCTGCCAGTGGTGCTTTTATGACTCTCTGGTAGTCACCGATGAATCACTGGATGGAGGAGCAGGGACAGACTGTTCCTATCTAAAGGTTGCTGTGCTGGTGGTTCTCTGGCACCCAAACCAAGGTGCTGCTCTTGCTCTGGCTCTCTCATGGCATCAGCAGCAACAATTCAGCTGGTGCAAGCTCTTGATGAGCCCAAGATCACCTCTGATAACCCTGGAGGTTTGGGTGTCCCAGCAGAGCCATGGGTGAAGGCAGCCCCTTCTCCAGGCTCTGGGTTCTCAACACCCTAGTGAGGGTGTCACGGCCATGTCACCACCACCAGAACCATGTGACCACCACCAGAACCATGTGACCACCACCAGACCCATGTCACCACCACCAGACCCATGTGACCACCACCAGACCCATGTCACCATCACCAGACCCTTGTCACCACCACAGCCCCTGCTTCCCACCACGACAAGCCAAAGTGTCCCTGGAGCTCATCAAGCTCTTCTTCCTAATGCAGTTCATATGGTTTGATATTTCCCTTCGCAGACATCCCTTCTTTCCAAATTCCTTACATTTTACATGACATATCCTTGGGTTTGATCTTTTGCATGAAAAAAAAATAGACTTTTATTTGAAGCTTACTAGCGAGGGCTCCGTGCATCTGAGCCAGAGCTCCTGGCACAGCCCATGTCCTGCAGGAGCAATTACTTTCCAGTGAGTCTCTAAAATTGCTTATTTACTTTCACTTGCACGCCAGAAATACTTGAAAATCAGGACAGTTTTTTCCAGTTACACAATCACCAGAAATATCTCCAGTCCATACGCTTCAATAGCCACCCTGAAAATAATAGGAAGAGTTTATAAAGGGTGTAAAAAAATGTTCTCCCTCAAAATTCAGGCTTCAGAAGCACAGCTCCACGTGTCCAAGTCAATGAATGCCACGAAACAAAACCAATTCCCCCTATTTTATAATAATATAGGGGAAAAAAGGCCAGGGCAGCTCCTCTCTGCTGCTCCTCAGCAGCTTCCTGAGCGGAATTGTTGCAGGCAACCACTTCTAGAAGGTCCTTTCATGTCTGGTCATGTCGGGGTTTATTTACTGCTCTTGGCAACACAAACCCAGGGTTGATTTCTGACAAGCTCTGAGATTGAGGCTGTTTTTCCATGAGAGCTTTTTAATTAGCTCTAGTGAATTTAGCAGCTTAGGAGCTGCTTCCACCCCTTTTTGATTTATCAAGAGCACTGATAAAACCTAATTTCTGACAATCCCCTTTAAGCACCAGCTCCTCTCCCCTCCCTGTCTTGAGGGCACGGGTACCAAACTGTCCAAGGAGCTTCTAAGGATCCCAAAGCCCTTTGCACATGGAGGGCTCCAGTTGTTTCCCTTACTCATGCATATTTTAAATTCCCTTTTAAGTTTCAAGGGTTTGCATGGGTGTAATTCAGAGCAGACTGGGGCCTGACATATTTTGCATACCGACGAGTTATGTGAGTCCAATCCCTGAAAAAAGGATTATAGGAGCATCATGATGCACTTGAGGAGGAGCTGGCTGGGAAAAAGAAAGAAAATTACAACGAAAGCAGAAGGGTTTGCTTTGTAATTTTAAGCACATGTTTGCAAATGAAACAAGGGTTGTGTCCATCAACAATGGGCAGAGTGGAATCAGCCTTTGGAGTCATAGAACGGGTTGGGTTGGAAGGGACCTCCAAAGGTCATCTAGTCCTACAATAAGTAGGGACATCTCTACCTAGGGCAGGTTGCTCAGAGCCCCATCAAGCCTCACCTTGAATGTCTCCAGGGATGGGGCCTCCACCACCTTTGGGCAACCCATTCCAGCGATCATATTAAAGACCTTTTCCCTAATATCCAACCTAAATCTCCCCTTTTCTAGCTTAAACCCATCACCCCTCACCCTCTCACTACAAACCCTACTGAAGAATCAGCCTTTCCCCAAACCTACAAGAGCCAGGGCCTTAATTTACGATTTAAATTATGGCACTCATATATATATATATATATAAATAAAGCATCTAGCCTCGAAATGAGATTGCCAAAGTAGACCTAGCATGATAACCCTTCAAAGCTGCCATAAAAAAGAACCTGTGTTTTAACTTAGTGCTGGGTATTTATACAGCCGGCACCGTTTAGTCCGGCGTGTTTGAGGCAGAGCAAGTCTGTGGTTGCACTTGGGTATAAAAATATTGCAGCCTGCTCCTGCTTTGGGAGCTAAACTTCACTTCCCAATAGCTCCCTCTGTAATTCTCTTTCCAAATAAAAGGAAGAACTATTCCTGGCTCCTCACGGTGTATTTCTGTGGCTTCTGCAGCTATAATGAAGGCAGTCTGGAATGTGAAAAATTGCACAGGCACTGCCAGCGCTGAGCCCGTGGTAATTTAGCCTCTCAGTGTTTTGAAGTTTACATTTTGAGCCTGTTATTGTACAGCTTTTTAATTAAAATGTTGCCCTCGTCCAGCTCACTAATGCTGCTCGCTCAAAGCTCCATTAACATCCAGCTCAAAACCACTACTTAGGGAGATTTGATCGTTTGGGTCTTGAGGGCTCAGGCCATCTGCTTGGAAAATTATTTGGTTTTTATTTGGCTCCTTCTAATTGTAGCAATTCAAAGACATCTTTGATATCCCCTGGATTCCAACAACGGAAACATCAGTTCTGGTCCTGTAAATGCTCCCGTGCCTGTCTCTGGTGGAGGCTAAATCTTGAGGCAGCACAAGAAATAACCTGCCAAGAGTGTCACTGATGAATCAGGTTTGGATTTTCCCCGTGCACTGTAGGGACAACGTGTTCCATTGATGCTCATTATCATCCCTGTGTTTTCCCATTGAAACGCTACTAAATAAATCAGATAAAAACACGACGAGCTCACTTGGGGCTTCTAGATGTCATCATAAGCCAATAATAGCTCAGGATTAATAGCACCATGGGCTCTTTTGTTATGATCTGTAGCAGAGAGTCTGCAGACATTCATGCCCTGAAAGATGTCTTCACATTTACATCCAAAGAAGTGAGACATTAACCTGACCTTTGCTCTGAGTTTAAGTTAAAAATCCTCTTGTAGCTTGTGAAAACAGTGGGAATTTAGTCCAGTGTCAGTGAGAGAGACAAAAGCTGAAAGTTAACATCACAAGACTGGGATTTTAATGGGTTTTTTAGTGGGATGGGGAGGAGAGGTCACCCCAAGGCTTCCTTGTGCCAAATAACTCAGCAACCTAAGTACATTTAGCCTGGGTTTAGATTCCTCTCTGGCCTGAGACACTGAATGAACATACATGTACGTGTGGGTGTAAATATACACACATCTCTCTACAGGACACTATTTTAGTGCCAAGCACATCTTCAGTCCTCCACCTGAAGCAGGTTTGCTGACAACTCATTAAAACCTCCAAGAATCCACAGCAGAAGGTCCTCAAAAATGACCCAAATGAGACTCAGTCCCAGCTTTCTAACAGCATAAAGCACCTCGTCCACCCTGAGCCTGTAGAATGCACGATTATACAGCTATTATTCTATTTATTAATTATTGTATAATAACAATTTCCAGCGTGGCATCCACGGGATCCTTATTCAGCTCCCTCCATGCACTGGAAATGGCCCCTCGGAGCTTAGAGAAACCTCTGGGTGACTCTCAGCAAGGAAGGAAACAAAGTCCTTTCCTATCTCCAACCTCAAGCCCACAGTGGGTCAGCCAAAAGTTACACTGACAAACCCACTTGACCTCCTTAGCCCGTGCCTGTGTTGCCTGGGGAGGCCCCAACCCTTGACTTTTATCCCCCTACACCTTGGTGTTATGGACCCAGAGCAGCAAAGCCCTCACAGATGTCATGAGCTCTCTCCACACCAGCCACAGGCTCTTTATCCCCAGAGCATCTCCTGACGTGACACTATTCTGCACCACACCTTATTTTTAGCTATGAATCTTGTTTTTCAGGTGCGAGCAGAAATGAGGTGTTCTTATTTCCCCCTAATCAAGGCAAAAACAGTTTCACTTTCTTTGAAGCTTTTTATCTCCCTACAACTGGATTTGAATCTCTGACTTCATCACCACAACCCCAGAGCCATAACCACAAGGCCACATGGTCCCAGGGCTGTTTTTGGAGGTGGTGGTGATGTGAGTTATTTTAGAAGCTGCTAGCTATAAATTTCAGTTATATTTGAAGGAGGGTGAGTTGGCTTTGAAAGCCCTCCCTGAGTCTGTCCTTCGGTGACTAGTGGGCAATTACTGGGGCCACTGGCCAGAGCTGGGCTGGGAGCCTGTCCTGCAGTTTCTCCCATAAACCACCGAGTACAAACAAACAGCAATTGGGAACGACAGTTAAATTAATTGTCCTGCTGCTCTGACCATCCTAAGACAGGTTGTGACGCAGAAAGTCACTGCACAAAGTCACTTTTTCATTACAGCCAGCCCCAAATAGCACCAAAACAAGTCAATTTTAGAGCCCTCCGCTGCCCGTGATAAACTCAACCCAACCACCTTGATGCTTTTTTAAAAAGGCTTCACCCTGACCCTTCAGTTCAGCAGGAATTTTTGCACCCTTGGTTTCCTGCCTGAAAATAAATGTGAATTTGCTGCAGCATACCACTTGGGCCATAAACTACGCAGGCAAGAGCTATGAGCTATGATTGCAACCTGCATGTGCAAATAAAATCACTTGCCAATATGATAGGCTGAGTTTAAAGGACTTGCTTGCCAAGATTTATTCAAAGGATGGTGCCCCTGCCCAATTCTGGGGGGATGATATGAAATAAAGGCCCCAAACAAGCCATGAATGGACAGCAGAAGTTGCTACAAATCATGGGACTCGGCTCTTTCACATCTAGAAAGTATTTACATTTCTCTTGTCTCATAAGAGTGATTTTCAACTGCAAAAGTTTAACCACATCTGTGGGAAATGTAGACAAGTTCGGGAGCAAAATGATTTCAATCAGAACAAGGGTCATCTGAGGGATGGTGATAATTTCTCATTCAAGATCATGCTTGATAAGCTCAGCTCCCAGTTCAGTGCTTCGTTGTCACAGCAGCTTGAGCAGCATCACTGAGAGCAGTAAAACAGGCACTAATTTTAGTCTCTTCCTCAAGATATAATTGACCTTTCCCATTGGAGATGTTCTCACACCATAGCCAAGCTCCAAGGGAAAGGCTGGGAGCAAAAATGCTGCTGTCACACCAAACCAACAGAGGTGGCCAACATTAAGAACAGAATAATTATATTTTTTCTTTCTATAAGGCATAGCTGAAGAGGATAAAGAAAATAGGAGGGAATTCCATATATCTGTAGAGCTGGAATAGCATTAACAGCAATTACCTTTAGCTATCTAAGAACTGCCCATATCATCCCAAGGTGGGATGGATTCTCCATCACTCTCTCAGCCCAAACAGAGCCTTATAATTCTTTGGATGGATAAAGCTGTGGGTGATTAAATTCAGGAGGGGGAAGGAAGAATAAACACATCTTGCTGCCCAGCTAGCAAGGAAATGGGCAGGTCAAGGAGATCCTCCTGCTCCAGTGAACCTGCTCCTGGTGACCATGTTCATCCCTCCAGTGTCTGGGAGAAATTTTGGGGCTAGAGAGGCCGGGTAGATGTTATAGATTGATTCCTCTTCATGCTCAGGGCAATAAATAACCCTTAAGGTGCTGCTGATGGAGACAAAGATGAGACTACTACAAATACTTCTGGAAAATCAAATCACCTGAGTGTAATACTGTGATTCTACGATCCCAAGTCATTCTTACAGAGAAGTCACCTCGTGGTAAGATTTCTTAGAATGTTGTAAAAAATGTCAACTCAGGAGCAAAGAGCATCCTCAGCCACAAAGGTCACCTCGATTCTGACACACGAAAGTGTGTTTGGAAGCAGGAGTCCCTTTGGGATTGCACTGAAAAGAAAGAATAAGAAAAAATAAAATATGAGGGACTGATGTTGGGTGTAAAACACACGGATAAAGGCACTGATAAAGTGCATCTGACCTCTCCTGTTGTCTCTCAGGAAACCAGGAGTGAGTTGTGCCTGGTAGAACTATTATTTAATAGTTGAGGAATGGCAGCACTCAGAGCCCTGTGCTGGGTGCTGGACACAAACCTTTTACTGAGGAACTCACAAGCCCCATTTTGTCCTGGTTTCCAGGAAGGAAAAGTTGCTCCGGGAGCCTAAGAAAACTGTCACCGAAAATCTCAAAGGAAAAAGAAAAAAAAAAAACCCACCAACAAAAACCCCAAACAAACAAGGAAAACATTTCACTAGACCCCATCTTTGGAAAAAACATAAAACTATTTTTCCATCCCGAGAAATAACTATAAATAACATTCGGACTATTAAAGGGGGGGGGGGAGGGAAAAAAGAAAGCTATTTACATAGGAGCGTTTTGTGCTGTTTCAGTCTAATTTGTCACCGAGGCAGGAGCCTCATACGTTAGCTGGAGGAAATCCAGAGCTTTCAAAGGTTTTCTGTCAGGGCTTGAAAAGCTGCCAGTTTTTTTAATGGAGCCGAGCAGTCTCAGGCCTGTTGTTCTCAGAGGTTTTGCGAGCCAGGGCCGCATGTTAGCAGGAAACAGAGCCAAGTGGGCTTCCTGAGCGTCTGAGAGAGGAAACCCTGTAATAAGCATGGAGGCTGTGGTTAAAAATAACTCTGGTATATAAAGGCAGGGAAGGATCCCCTCTCGCTCATACGCGCCGCTGCCTCTTGGCCGCTGCTTCGCGCTGAGTTCATGTGAACGAGGCGCTTCGCGGCGCGCCCGAGCAGGTGGTTGTGGAGCAGGAGAAGGGAGAAAAGGGTCGAGCACGAGGGTCGCGGCTCGTTCCGTGTGTTTTCTGCAAGCCTGAGGCTTCGGTTCAGGGGAGTCCTCGAGCTGAGCGCGGAGTTTCGGCGTCTAACTTTGGGCTGAAGTAAAAGTTGGGCGGAAGAAAATAACCCGGGTTGTTCTGCGATACGAAACTGGAGAAAGGGGAAGAGGGTGAATCATGCAAGCGCTTGAGCAAGAGGAGAAAGGGCCCCCTCAATGGTTACCACCAGGCCCGGGGTGGCTTCGACCACTTCTGCTCCAGGAGCTTTAATCCCACCCTGTGCCCCCCTCCCTTCCCCGACCTCGCCTGGTGTTGGCCAACTGGAGGAGCTGAATGTGGCGAGCACCAGCTGAAGGGCTTGGCCACCTTCAATCAGTGCTTTGCAGTGCCCATGGGTTGGTTTCTCAGCCTGCCCTGCTCCTCCTGGCTGAATTCCTCCCGTGCAGGATCAGCCCCATGGCTCCTCTCTCAAAGGCAGTGATTTTCCTTGCAAATCCGGGCTGAAAACCACCCTGGTGATTTGGCAAAAGTCAGGGCACCCTTTTCCCTGCTGTAACCTGACACTAACACCCATCCTGAGCTCCACTCTGAGCGCTCCTTTGTAGCCCACATGATGCTGGAATTGGCAAAACATGTTCTTCCCAGGCTCGTATTTTTATTGCAAACATGCATTTGGCGCTTTCTGTGGCAAATGAAAAGAAAATTTCACAACTCATTCTACAAAGTCACATTGTATGAGGCTGGCCCTTGAAAAAGCATTTTATTGCTCAAGAATGGCTGTAACCGTTCAAGGGATTTCAACAGCATTAGTCTCTTAAACTGTAATTGCTGTATATGCTATAGCCCCAAATATTCATCATTTTGATCAGTCTCAACCCTGACGACTGGCTCTTGATTCCACCCTAGAGTTCATTGTCAGCAAGAAGTGTGACATTCCTTCAAGGCAGATCAATTCACAGTAAATTTTCAGGTGCCTGAAAGAAAGAGGCTGAAGCTTTGTTTCTGAATAGAAAAGCTTTTTCTGCAGGACACAAAGCACTGTTCTTAAACTCAGATGTATCCAGGGATTTAAATATATAAATATCCTAAAAGGCAGGCATTAATAGCCCAGGGAAATAAAACTGGTCACAACAATGGGCATAAATGTCTGGAAAAAAAGTCCGTCCCAAAATACCCCACTGAAGTTTCAAAGCTTGATCATAAGGATACAGCTAATTGTGATCATGGAAAAAAAATATATATATACCATTTATATTTCAGTGATCTGAAAAGGGCTTCACAGTGCAGGAAGACAAATGAGATCAGCTGCTCTATACATCCAGCCTGTCATGCAGAGGTGCTTGTCTTCTTCTCCCTGGCTAGTTCACCAGGCTCTGATTCATACTTCCATGTATTCAAGCAGGGAAAGTAATTCCAGGCAGCGAGCAACACCAATTAACAGTGTCATAGTTAATGAACTGCTTGCTCCAGTATTTCCCATTACTCAACTGCAGGACATATGAGTAATAAATAATACAGGTGCAGCACAAAGGAGGGATTTTGTAAATGAGAACTGAACCCACCGTGTTCGTCACACCAAACAAGGCTTCCCACCCTCCTCTCTTTAATTGGTGAATAAACCTCCACTTATCAGATAAAACCTTAACCTATAAAGATGTTCTGTATGTCAACGAGGGGGAAAAAAACCCCCAAACCTTCCTCACGTCTAAGTAGTTCCCTTCTTGTGGCTGGTTTTAAGCTCTGTCCAGTCTTCTCTCCGCTCCCCCCTCCCTCCCTCCCCCAGTTAAAACCTGTGAACTTCAAAGTGACAAAAAAAAAGGCTCCTCAGAAGGGGATCTGCATCTGCTGTGCTGACTCAGACTGCAACAGATCTGGCAAATTAAAACGAGAGAAAAGTACATCTGATGAGCTCTTTGAAGTTCCCTCAAACGCAAGTTCTTTCCCTGCACTAATTAAACCCCAAACCCGGTTCTCGTTTCTAAACCCAGGGAACTTGGTGTGTCTCACAACTTTCCCCATGGTCCCGAGTGGACATTATCTCTAGGAGACACCACTTCACTTTTTTCTCCTGGCATTTCCAGCCAATCATGGAAATTGCAGACCAGGAACGACATGATTGGAACAAAATCCCAGAGTTAATGCCCATTCTAGTCCAGAATTAAGTTTCTCCATATTGGGCTGCTGACCTCATGACATATTTCATAGAAGCATTTAGGTTGGAAAAGACCTTCAAGATCATCCAGTCCAACCATAACCCTACTCTAACAAGTCCACTCTCAAACCATCTCCCTCAGCATTAATAGGAACAACAGTTTTTCTGAATGAACCCACACAGGTACTTTCTGACCCGTGCTCCTGTTATTCCCCCCCCTTATTGCCCATTTCTCAACCAGAGATTTGATTCTGTAATAAAGAGTATTTGGCAACAACTGACATCTGCTCGTCACCATCAGTGAGTGGCTCTTGGAGCAGTTTCACAGCTACAATTAAGCTCACAGAGGTTTTGAAACTGTGGTATCATTTCACAGTTCTGTAAAAGAAAAAAAGAAAAGAAAAGATCCCTCAAATGTGTTTTTAATTGACAGCTGAAAGGGACATCTGCAATACAACATATGTGCACTCAACACACACATCAGTGGAAGCTGGCAGAGGCACAAGTGTGTGCCTAATCAAAGCTGATAATTAAAAAAAAAATCGCATAAATTGAAGAGTCCCCAAATCAAAAATGCCCCAAAAATCAGTAACAGCTGAAGGCAGCAAATTCAGGTCCCAATTACCTCGATTAAATTCATTAAACAGCTGATTTTTTGCCTGGTTTACTGAAACATGAAGGTGTTTTAGTGCCGATTTCTGCAGAACAAGTTTTCCTTATAGGATTTATTTATCGAAACGGAATCAAAGCTCATTTCTCCTTTGCATTAGGGAAGCCCCCCCAGCTGAAGGGTGCAGTGGTTGGAAGCATCAGCTCTTGCCTCTTGCTAATCTCTGTGAACGGGGCTCAAAAGGCTTTCCCCAAGCCAAATTCAGGTTGCCATCCGAATGCCTGGGGATGACAGGACTGTCAATAACCACCCCGCGAAAGCGGAACCGCTACCAAATCTTTCTGTCCTCTGGTTGGGAAGGAGCCAGATGCTGCCTTCAGCTCAGACAATAACGATGTTGAAATACTTTCCATTCCAGTAACTAAGGAGGATGTTCAAACAACTGCTGCTCATCTCACCCGAGATGAAGGCGCCAAGTCTGGGCGAGTTACAACGCGAGGCTTTCGAAAGAGCCAAGGAAGGACCTCTCCAGATGGTTCATGTTTAGTAGCAATCAGTTTGGGAGCAGTGGGGAAGCCCCAGGTGACTTGAGGAATGTTAATATTATGTCAATATTTGAACAGAATGACCCAGATCTGCCTGTCAGTGTTACATAAACCTGGGCAGAAGGCTGGAAGGACTTGATACATGAAAAGAACTCTGGCTAAAGATGGTTTCGTTGATGACAATAGTGTTTTGAAGGTGTCACCAGTAAAATTCTGCAAGGACTTGCCTCAGTGCAACGTGATTTTCACAGCAAGGGAGAAGAACGTGAGAAATCAACCTGGTGTGCACACGCGGATGGGGCCAAGCACAGGCTGGTCCAGCTTGAAATCCAATTTAAAGTCTAATCAAGCAGGTTTATTGGTGCTTGATCTGTTTTTATCACCACTTGCCATCCAACGCTGTTAACAATGACCTGGAAGAGAACAGAGACTGTTGCTGATAAAGCTCTAGATGGCAAAGATCAAGGAAGCACAACGTAATTTGAAGCACAGGCCATTGTTAGGGAGTTATTATCATTGTTGTAGCTGCACTAGCCAGGCAGAAACAAACCCCACACGTGGCCACCCAGGCGAGCTCGAGGCTGTGCTTCTAGGAATGAGAAGTGCAGCAGCTCTGCTTTTGGTGTGCACCAACAGAGGTTCCTTCCTAGGCCAATGGGGAAGAAAATTGAATTGCAGAATTGCTCTGCTGGAGAAGAGAATTGTCTGATGGCTCTTCTGGGGGTATTTTCTGCAGTACTTCCATCTGTGCAGCCCTAAACAAGCTGGATATTGCTCCAAGCATCTCATGATGGTTCCCAGCCCTGCTCCATGGCCCACCAGCCCTCCCAGGGCTCTGGTCCACCTCTCCAGCTCTCTCTCCATGCCCCACGGGTTCTGCTTTCACCCTTGCCATAAATGAAATCCAGTGGGAAAGCCTCGAGCCAGCCCTGAGTGCCCACCACAGGTACATGGTGGTGGTTCCTTGATGCAATGGAAGAGCAGAAACAGGGAGTGATGGGGGAGCTTCCAGTGGCTGAAGGGCAGTGACTCCTATTTGTCTGCTCCACATTTCCAGTGCTCAAACCTCCAGAAAGATTCTGAAAATATGCACATCGTTCAGAGGAGAATCACAAAACTACCAAAGGAAAATATGCCATACAAAGAACTTAATGAGCCCCCTCAACTTAAGGCTGTCAAAGAGATGGTTGAGCTGTAAGTCCCTAAATGGGAACCAATTCATGGGCTCATAGAATAGACTCATAGCTTGGGTTGGAAGGGACCTTTAAAAACCACCTAGTCCACCCCCCTGCTGTGGGCAAGGACATCTTCCACTAGACCAGGTTGCTCAAAGCCCCAGCTGAGCTCATCTTGAACACTTCCAGGGATGGGGCATCCACAGCCTCTCTGGCCAACCTGCTCCATGGTCTCACCACCCTCACGAGCAGAGGCAGCTCCCTCAGCCTGTCCCGGTGTGCCCTGGCCCCTCATCATCCCCATGGGTCCCACCCCAGACACTCGTGTTGTTCCTTGGCTCAGGAGACCAGGAGGGGACAGAGAAGTTGCCCAAGTACCAAATAAGAGAGAGGAAAAACATTTGAATTGTTAATTTTTTGATTTATTGTTTTATTTTTAAGAAAACATTGTTATTGCCCAACCTTTGAAGACCTCGTGAAGCAGCTGGAAGGGGTGATGTACAGGGGTGGGTGGCTCCAGTGATGTGCAGGTACTTGCTGAAGAGCTTCCACTTCCCCACCATGAGGCCATGGAAGGACCTGTTGAATACAAGAGCTTCTTACCTGTCCCTCAGGTTACACTGTGGTGGGTTCAGAGAGATGCTACAGAGCCACCCAGAAGAGGATCCTGCCCCAGTGATGAAAAGTCTGTTCAAAAAAAAGCTCTTTTATCAAATTAATTCATGATGTTACTTTAATCAAATAAAAGGACTCCAACTTCAGAAATGCCTCTCCAAAGAAAAATTGCCTCCTTCATTTTATGTGGTTGTTTACATCATTTTATTAACTTCCTTGAGAGCAAGACTCTTAAAAGGTACTAACTGAGAACCTGCAGCTTAAATTAGCAAAGAAAATTAAATTGTGGAGTCAACAGAAGTGGGGCAATTGGAGGCAGGCAGGGGAAGCCTGTGATGGTGCTTGGCTCATTTCAATGTGAAGTGGTTGGTGACAGTGTTACTAGAGCTGTGATTTTGGACAGTGGTGCTAAAGAGGTCTCAGTTCTCAGCTCGGGGCTTTCTGAGAACAATCCCACGAGAAAGGAGCTTTTTGTTTGTTTGTTTGAGTTGTGGGATGACTCAGAGAGCTCCAGCAGCCAGGTGACGTGGGCACTCACACCAACCCTCCCAGCCTCAGCCTTTCAGCCAGGCTGCAGCTCATCACACAGCCCCGGGTCTCCTTCCTCTGCTCACATGGGGAATCTCCACTGCAACCCCTTTAAAAAGCTCCTCTTGGTGTAAAAGCAACAGCAGAGATCAGCAGCAACACCTAGAAAAATCAGCTCTGCCGGACAGAAATGGCTGAGCCCGTGTTTGCTTTGGCTGGAAGACAAATCACACATCATTTAACTCCCCTCTACCCACAGCAGATTAACAAATACTTTCTAATCTCACATTCTTCACATTTATACACCAGTGGCATCACTCCTGGGCCCTGCTGCCATGAGCGAGCTCAGCGCCAGGGTCCTGGGTTCAGGTATTTCAAAGTGCTGCATGCAGCAAAAAAAAGAGCTAGAAAATGTCAGCACAAGGATCACGGAGCAAGGGGAAGGTCATGGCAAAGTTGTGCTCAATTTGTGCAGAACTAGCGACTCACAACGTAAATAAATTCTCACATTCATCTCTGCAGCTATGGTCGTGTAGCTTTGCTTGAAAACAAAAAGAAACTAAAGGCAGTGAATTTATTATTTTGTGCCCTTGGCTTTCATCCTCACTCCCCACTAAACGTTTCCTTTATGCAAAGAAAAAAACCCCAGTAAGGTGACAGAGGCAGTGCAGGGTCATAAACAAACCTCCTTCCAGTGTCTACTGGAAACCAGCATCTGACTGGAGCTTGGTGAGATGTACAGAACAGTTGTATACCCTAGAAACAAAATATTTTGTTATAGCTGTTGCTGAAATCCCAAGCACAGAGCCTGACACAGACATTCGGGGTGTGTTATCAGGGGAACATTCGCATTCATTCTGAATTCATCAGAGTCTATTTCTTGGCTGACTCACAGCACCATATATACGTATTGTGCACTTACTAACATTTTATGAGAGGAAAAGAGTTTACATTGAAAGATTACACAAGTGTGACATTACAGAGCTATGAGTCACCCCCTCTTTGTGTACTTGGTTACCATGCATCCAGTGCATTGATTCTGCTCCAGTCACAGGAGTTTGGCTGCTCCTCCTGGCCATCCTGTGAACTTGTAGAATAAAAAGTATAGCGAGTTAAACGAGGGGTGCTCGTTATTTTCAACCCTGTGTGGCTATTGAAAAGCTCATTTACTCACCCTAGCAACTGGCTGTGCACAGCTCACAAGCTGTGGGCTCCAGTGAACATGCTGAAAACGCTGCTGAGAACCAGAGCCCATCAAGGGCCATCGCTCCTTCCTCTCCTGGGGCACCCGCTGCATAAAAGTGAGAGTTGTTCTCCTGCCTCTTCTGATCTCCAGCTCACTTAGAAATCGTTTCAGAAGTGCCTGCAAAGGAAGTATGGAGGAGGTAAGGGGAAGGCACAGCTCTTTCAATGAACAGGCTCTCAAAGAATCACTGTCCTGTGATAGATCATCATTTTTGCTCCTTCAAGAGTTGTCACTTTTGTTCTTGGGTGGCTGCCAAGCTGCCCTGACCCTCAAAAACAGGAGCCTGGGGTACGTTATCAAAAATATTGGAGAATAGCTCCTTCAGACTGGGCATCTGAGCTAGAGGCCAAGGTAAGGGAGGAGAACAGGCTTCCCTTCTGAAACATCCAGCCCAGGACCATAAATTGTCTACGACCAGAGGAGATCACAGGAGCTACTTGCATTATTTCTCTCAGAATGTCACAGGGAAACGTTGATCTTGGCAATATTTGGGCAGCAAATGGAAACTCTGCTAGAGCCCAGGCTTCCATTAAACACGTCTCCAGTAGAGAGTGGCATTAAACACCTTTCTGTCAGCACCGAGATGGGTCTGGGACCTTTAGGGTCCTGGAGGCCACTCTGACCAGTGCCTTTACCTACACAGAGCAGGGCACCTGCCTCCCTTGCTGTGCTCAGCACACCTTCTGCTCCCACCCTCTTCTTCTGGGTCTGGTCCCACCACGTCCCAGGGATGAGGCCAGATGGTGGAGCAGCTGCTGTGAGGGGATCGTTCATGGTGTCTTCCTCAGCATCCCCAGGGCAGGCACCCCTCAGCGTCCCCCATCCCACAGCAGGTCCCTCATGGTGTTTCTCGGCACATGGTCCCCTCACGTCAGGGAGGGTCCCTCAGTGTCCCCTCATGTCATGGACAGTCTGAAGAAACACCAAGCGGGGACCCCTCAGTGTCCCCATCCCACAGCAGGTCCCTCAGTGTCTTTGTTGGAACGTGGACCCATCAGTGTCCCCTCACATCACGGACAATCCCTCGGTGTTCCCAGGGCAGGGACCCCTCAGTGTCCCCCCATCCCACAGCGGGTCCCTCACGGTGTCTCTCAGTGACATGTCCTGACACTGCCCCTCAGTGTGCCCGGGGCTGGGACCCCCTCAGCGTCCCCAGGGGAGGCAGAGACCCCTCAGCTCAGCCCCTGCGGCCGTCCCGGGACAGAGCCCCGTCAGTCCCCCTTCACTTTCCCCTCGGCGGGGGTCCCGCTCTATGGGGAAAGCAGCGAGGCCTGGGGTGCTTGGGGGG
>VYZX01023806.1:436736-481498 GCA_013401335.1 Brachypteracias leptosomus | reverse complement strand
GTGCCGTGCCCGGCCCCGCTCCGCTCCGCCCCGCTCGGGCTGGGACAGCGGCCGCCTCGTCCTTTTATACCGGGGCTAAATTTAGGCTGCGCCCGAGCCGCTGCCTCCCGCCCGCCCCGTCCGGGACGCGTTTCCTCCGCTCCCTGCAATTGGCCTGCGGGAGCCCGCGCCCGCGTTATAAGCTGGGGAGGCCGGTTGGCCGCGCCGCGCCGTCCGCCGCCCCGCACCATGGCGCTCAGCGACACCATCCTGCCCTCCTTCGCCACCTTCGCCAGCCCCTGCCGCGAGAAAACGCTCCACGAAGTGAGTCTGAGTCTCGCCTTCCACCACCCCCACCTCTCCAGCCCCGAGCCTTTCCCCCGCCGCCGCCGCCGCCGCCGCCGCGGCGGTGCCGCTGCTCCCCTCGATCCACAGCCCCTCTCCCCAAACGCCACCTCTAACCTGCTCCCTTTTCTTTCTCCCCTCAGAGGTGGAAGTGCGACCAGGAGGCCAAGACCCCCGGCGGCACCTGGGGCGGCCTCTCCCCGCGCAAAGAGGATGAAGATCTCAACAACGTGCTGGATTTTATCCTTTCCATGGGCGACGACGGCTACGGCCAAGACTCGGACGGTGGGGACTATCCCCCTGCCCAAGGGGAGAGCGGCAGCTTTTACCAGACAAACCCGTCCCCGGGATGCTACAGTGCCCTGGAGCAGGGCAGCCCCCCGCCCTACATCACCGGCATCGTGCAGGAGATGATCCGCTCCGAGATGGACTCCAACTACTGCCCTCCTGGCAGCGTCCACGGGCGCTTCTTCGTGACACCCAACTTCGGGGGGCCGCAGTTCGTTGAGTCGAACATCAAGCCGGAACCTGACATGGACAATTATGGACCTGTCCTGGGTCTGGTGCCCCAGGCTTGCCCAAAGATCAAGCAGGAGGGCAACGCGACCTGTATGATGGCCTACGAGCAGCCCCGGGTGGCCAGCTCCCCTCAGATCCCCGGGGCAGAGACACCCCCACTCAGCCCCGACGACCTCATGGTGAATGACTGCCACACACAGATGATGTGCCCCTCGTCCGTGTCCTTCCAGCAAAGCTACCACCCGGCCTCCGGCTTCCACCACCCGCAGACCCATCTCCAGTACCAGAACACCTCCCAGTTTGGCCTTTTCGAGGACAGCCTGCCCTTACAACCCTCTGCTCCCAGGGGCATGCTCACCCCTCCTTCCTCCCCTCTGGAGCTCCTGGACTCCAAACCCAAAAGGGGACGTCGGTCCTGGCCACGGAAGAGGACGGCCACTCACACGTGCACCTACGCGGGTTGTGGGAAGACCTACACCAAGAGTTCCCACCTGAAGGCCCACCTCAGGACACACACAGGTAAATAGGGCTGGTTGCCTTCATCCAGAGGGAGATATGCTGTTTGCCAGCTGTGATAGCCACCTGTATAAACCCGTTTGTAGCCTGAGCTTTAACCCTGTAGCCTCTAAAACTCCATAGAATCGCCAGGGTTGGAAGGGACCTTAAAGATCATCTAGTTCCAGCTATGGCTGAGCTACGACAGGTGCTCAGATCTGTGATGCCCAAGTGTTCCCCTATGCAGATGTAGGGCAGAACTTTCCTAAGGGCTTCTAAAGCCCTTCCTCAAAAAGATTTTTCCCCGCAGGTAGAGATTAGTAAGAATTGCCAGAACAGTCTCGTTCTGACAGCAGCTGGATGCTGTTGTAGAAGGGCTTGGTAGGAACTAAAAGGAGATAAGCTCAGGGGTTGCCTGGTCCGTGGGTGTGCCACACTGAGTCCCTCTCCTCTCTCCCCCCAGGTGAGAAGCCCTACCACTGCAACTGGGACGGCTGCGGCTGGAAGTTCGCGCGCTCCGACGAGCTCACCCGGCACTACCGCAAGCACACCGGCCACCGGCCCTTCCAGTGCCACCTCTGCGACAGGGCCTTCTCCAGGTCGGACCACCTGGCTCTGCACATGAAGAGGCACATGTAGCCCGGGGAGGCTGCCACGGGACCTTCTTTAACTGCTCAGGTGCAGAAGCGTTCGAAACTTGTAGCTGGTACTACGTGGGGAGGCACCGACGCGCCGGAGGGTTTGACACAAGGAGACTTGGCCGGTCATCTCCTGCAGAGAACCTGACCTGACTCTCAGTGACCCTGCCCGGCCCGGGCAGCAGCACAGGGGTTATTTATGCAGCTTCTGGGAAGGGTAAACTCCATAAGACTCCATACAGATTGTATAGAAGCTGTAAATATGTTTTGTTTTTCTGATTCTAACTGCCCAGTCCTAAGCTTTACGAGACAATGTTTGTATGGAAACTGCCTGAAGTTGACCCTAGGAGAGATTAAATGAATGTTACCGTAGTTAACGATGTTATTTTAGACCCCTTTTGAAGGCATGGCTAAGAGAACACTCCTATTAGACTGTTTGTTTCACAGGTGCAATAATCTTCTTGTCTGCCATGATCTACACTAGAAGTACAGGGCTTGATGTCTTGTAAGAAAATAACCTTATTTTACTGTAATTTTTTTTTTATATATTGTAAATAATTTTATACAATGAGAAATATTGTATATGTAAATAGAAGACAAATGGGTATTTTGCCTATTTCTGTTTTTATAAAAACGTAATTTTTTCAACGTTTTGAAAACATTTCATCTTTTTAATAAAACAAGTTTTTAATTGCTGTGATTTTTATTCTCCTTCGAGAGCTCCCTGTTACTCTTCCCCCCTCGATGACAGGACCAACAACCACCTGGTTATGCTTCAAATTGCTGACAACTGCAAGAAGCAGCTTCAAAAAAAATCTGAGCTCTGGATTTTTCTAGATAACAGAGGAGGTAATTCATGCTCCTTGGTAAACAAGGTACAATACAGGGTTTTATCAAAAAATGAAATAGGAAAGTAGATCCCGTTCAAAATACACTTCCTAAAAATGGTTAAGTAAGCAACACTGTAATTTCAGTCTCATTTCTAGTTTATGCTAGACTATTTTAATAGCATCCTTAATGTTTTCCAGATGCAGTTATAGTTTTGCCAGCAGTGTGTGGGTTTTTACTATAAATTTAAACACTGCATTTTTGTAATTACGGAGGCTTATTTTAAGGCATTCTTGTACATAAATTATCCTTGCTCTCAGGAGCTCCGTGCAGAATTCCAATAGCACAGTAGTGGAATTCAAACATAAATTCACAACACAGGTTAAAATACCTTCATAACTCATGCCCCACAACTTTAAATTCACTTCACAACTCGAAACCTCACCTCGATTCCAGGAGTTAAGGGTGATATTGAGTATTTCAGAGGAAAATACATTAGCCAGGGACCCAGATTCTCAAAACTAACTTCAAATAAGCTGCACACTGCAATTGCTGTAGCAGTAAAGAGCTGCAACAAGTCAAATGCAGCCCCCCCCCCCCAAGCCATCCCCCACCTTAAAANCCCCCCCCCCCAGCTCTTCCCCAGCTGTAAATGAGATCATAACTCCAAGCAGTATTTCTGTGCAATCACACTGAAATTCTGATGAGGATCCTCTGTTTTCACAGCTATGGTTTAATACAGGGAGAATAAAATCCCTGCTAATGGAGTATGCGGAGTCAGCTTAATAGTGGAGTGTTTTTCCCCTCCCTTAACATCTGGATAACTTGGTTTTAATCAAGGTTGTGACATTTTTCTGACTTTACAAGTTGGACTACAGGAGAATGAAATCAACAGAGCTGCATTTAAAGTAACTACAAATATAGCTGTTCTTCTGTGAAAGCAGAGCCTGCAGTCGCTCATGTGGAACAGATGTATTTTGGGCCTCTAATCATTGACATGGAAGAATGAGTTCCACATTTCACTTTTATAGCTCTTTCAAAGTGAAATATAAGGGAGATTGAACATTTCTTCATTAAAAACAAAACACACTTATTTGCTAGGGGAGGGGGAAAAAAAAAAAAAAATTTAAAAAAAATTGCACAATTTAATTCCAGCAAGTGAGGATGACTTAAAGATGTTCTAAACTTAGCACATTTCATTGTTGTTGCAACAGTTCTAGGTATTTCCTTCTCTTGCCCCATAGCTGAAGATTTTCATATTTCAGCCTGTGCTTTGCTGTTTAGAACATAATTTTTGAAAGAAATTCTTGCCCTTACCTTCCTATAGCCCCCTTGCTCGCTCTGAAGAACCCACAATGTTTTTAGTGACCTCCAGGTTTCAGTGCACCCTTAACCCATTCCCTCGTTCATAACATAATTCAGAGGTGCAGAGGGTGCAGCCACCCCAATGTTCTGCCCCAAGAAGGTCCCTAGGCAGAGCTCTCCAGCACTGGAGGAGAGCTTGGAGGCCTCCTGACATGCTCTGCTGGTCCTCAGCCACCTCTCTGGAGCTGTTAGAGGTTGGATACCGGGCGAGGTGATCACTTTTGTGTCCTAAATTACCAGATGCCTCCAGCAGTGAAGCAGCACGAAGCTCATGGCTGCTGCACGGTGCCTGCAAGCTGAAAGCAACGTTATGGTGTTCACCAACCCTAAAAAAAACCCCTGGTGTGGCTCCTCTGTAGCACCCACCGCAATGGGTGCTCCTCCTCCCTCCTCCGGAGCTCTGCTTGGGAACGTCCAAAGCCTCCCTTTGCTCCAGTCTAGCAGCAAAGGGTCACAACCTCTGCTCCCTCAGCTCCCCAGAAGGTCTGCAGATAAGGCCCGTTATCTGCATGACACTGTGTTATCAAAGGGTGCTCAGATCAGGGTGAATGGTGGAGAGACGACGCTCTGCTCCGAGCTGCTCACCCTGGAGCAAGGAGCAGGTTGTGTCTTCTGTGACTCAAGTGGAAAAGGGCAAAGCCATCATATAGAAATATAAAAACATATAAATACAGGCCTCTGGAGATGGGGAGGGATGGGGGGGACAAACACTGATGGGAGCTCATGACCAGCTTGACTGGAGTTGTTGAAGGGAGGGCACAGATGATAATTTCTGTGTGGTCTCTACAGGAAACTGCAGCCTCTTGAATCTCAAGATAATCTTGTAGCAGAAAGAGAGAGATGCTGATCTCATTCTTCTCACATTCTATTATGAGTAATTCTCAACTCTCTTTTTCTTTTTCTTTTTTTTTTAAATTGCATTAAATTAGTACCTCCAAAGCTGTGTCGATGAGATTCCACCAATCTACCCAACCTCCCCTGGCCAGCAGGAAATCACTAACGCCCCGTCTGCTAATAATAGACCAGCAGATCATCATCTTTTAAGTAATTTTATTCTAATTAACAGGAAAGAGGCAGAATCCCAGCTGCCTCCTGGGGAGCGTGCAGCGAAGATCTGCCCCTTCCCATCTGCAGCTCTCCTGGATTTGATTTTGGCACACTAGGGAAGGAGGGGAAGAAGAAAAAAAAAAGAAGTTGTAGCTCAACACGATGGGAGGAAACGTGGAGTCCGTTGTAAACAAGATTTTCACACATATTCTTATAAGATACCACAGTGATGGGCTGGGAGCTCACGAGATCGATCGGCAGATTAGATAGAGCACGTTGAGTTCAGAGAGCAGCAAATCCTGCTCAGCCCTTCCTAGTGAAAGTTTCACAGCTTTTTCTGAGCCACCATCCCCAGGAGCTCCTGCTCCAAGTCGGTTCATTCCAGGCGGGGGTTTCAGAGCGTGGGGTTTCACTGAGCTGCAAACGGTCCCTCCCTCACCTGCTGGCTGCAGAAGAGGCAGTTGAATCTGTCCTCCACGGGAACTCATCTGCAGAAAACACCCTAATGAGGCTGTTGGTGCTGACCCAGCACCCAGGACAGATCGACCCAGCACCCAGGACAGACAGACCGACCTAGCACCCAGGACAGCCCCACATCGAGGGGCTGCTCAGTTACCTTCCAGCTCTGCAGGGACTTGGAGCTGTTAGAGGTTGGATACTGGGCTAGGTGGCACTTTATTTTGTGTCCTCCTAAATTATCAGGGTGGAAGATGCCTACAGAATCTGACTCAGCACCCAGGATGGACAGACTGACCCAGCACCCAGGACAGTCCCACATCGAGGGGCTGCTCCATCACCTTCCAGCTCTGCAGGGACCCGGAGCTGTCAGAGGTTGGATACTGGGCTAGGTGGCACTTTAATTTTGTGTCCTCCTAAATTATCGGGGTGGAAGGTGCCTACAGCATCTGACCCGGCACCCAGGACAGCCCCACATTGAGGGTCACCTTCCAGCTCTGCAGCCCAGCCCCACCCCAGCACCCTGCCAGCAAAGCAGGGCTTTCAAACCCTCTTCTTTCCACCCTAAAGTGGAAGGCTGGACTAAAAACCCTCCAGTTTTTCTAGGAGTTCATTTTAGATTTGTAGTTTTGCAGAGGGTCATGGCTGGGGGGGAGAGCTGGAGCTTTAATTCTGGCCAGAGCTCACCTGGTGTAGGTCACCTGGAGTAGGTTTAAAAGCTGGGGGATTTGAGCCTGAGAGTCCTTAGTTACTCGTGAAAACACCAACTTGCTCTAAACCTCTGTGCTCCATCTGCAAGAAGTGCCAAAAAAAGTTTGTCCATTCTTCAAATTATAGGATTGTGCGGTTCTGTGGTTTTCTGTGGTAGAAGCTCTGTGGTTTCTAAAGCTATTTTGTGCACCTAGAACACAGAGTGGCTGTTGGGCTGGCCTTAAATTGAATTCTCGAAGCCAGAATCCCAAGCTGCAGCAATTTCTTTTGCTATATTTAAATAAAACAACTACAACAAAGCCCTGTAGCCATCGCCATGGCAACTGGCAGTGTTGGGGGGAAAACATAAAGAGGGGAATTCAATCCAAACCCTGTGTAATTTAAGAGGGGAACAAGCTCTCCCCGTTGCTAACATCCGAAACACACTTGGTGGCCCCTGCAAACCTTAGAATTCTGATGTGTCCTTGAGGGAGCCGCTCTCAGCTGGGGCTCTATCGGGTCCCACCTGCCCAGGACTCAGCCCCTGGAGGATGGAGCTCCTAAAGCAGCTCCAGCAGCTCCTCTCTGCAAAGCCCCCTCCACTCAGGAACGTGCTTCCCATAGATCTGGAGGAGAAGGAATAGGTTTAGGAGCTGAGCAGCAGTAACCTAAAGCACGTGGCCATGCACAGTTCTCAGACCCTGGGGGTAACTTATTGATTCCCAGAAACTCCCTCAAGCTCCTTTTGATCCCACCCAACCCATTCCCCCTCACTCAAGCTGAGGTTGGGATCAGGGAAGCCTCAAGTGTGCAGAGGAGACAGGGGTTTATCCTAAACTTGTGAGGCAGAAAATAGGCTTGATTTAATCTTTTGAGGTCTGGCTTTTCAGCCACAATTATTTGATCTTATAATACTTTATGTAGACATGAAAAAACCCTGAGTCATAAGCAGTGCTTTAGAGAATGAAGAGGTACCCACCTCACCACAACCACCTTTCCAAGCCCAAGGAGAGCAGGAGCATCAAAGTTTTCCTTTACTCTGTGCCATTAGTTACCTGCTTATTTCCTTCCTTCAATTAGAATCCCTTTTAGCAAATCAAAAGTATTCTCCCCTTTGTAGCAAGCATCAATTCAGCAGCACAGAAATTGTAGATGGACTCACCTGTGACAGATTTATAATTAGCCACACTGTGTCTAATCCCTTTAAATCACTTTTCTTTTGGTTTCTTGTGTTTCTCACAGCTCAGAGCATTCCTGGAGTTCTCACCCATCATTATGTCATCAGGAAAACTCTGGAATATCACATTGGACATCCCCTGTGACATTTAATATATTAGGGGGAGAAGCTACTGAGCCTGAGGCTTAAACACAAACCAAAACACAGACAAAAAATCCTCAAATCCCAACAACCACTTTTTGTACAGCCCGGGCACGATGACAGCCTAAGTGGGGTTTGATATATGAATGATTTTATATGGCAAGCACTCAAAAACAAGGGATCTGGGATGCCTGGGTGCCCTCCTGGGGGTGCAAGGGATGGGCAGAGAGATCACAGGGGTTTGCAGTGTCCTTCTGAAGAGCTGTGTTTGAGGACAACATTTATGGGAAGTTAAACAGCAGAAATAAATGATGTCTGCAGCTGGCACATGAGAATTTATCAATAGGGAAGGAGACAGAGTCTGTAGGAAATGCTCTATCAGCACCAATAAAAAGTTTTAATTGTGGTTATTGCACTAAAATAATTCCAGGCAGACAGGAGGTAAGAGATACTGGAGTGACTAACCCCTGGTCACGTAAGCAGACAGGACACTCAGCAGGTTTCCCTGAGACTCACGTGGCTGCAGTTCCAGTGGAAGGAGCTTTCACCACACAAGCTGCTCTTGGAGCAAATTTAGGTACAGTCAACAAGTGCTGCTTCTGCTCCTGGGGTTCACCAGCTGGGCTGGAGGCTTGGGGGTCCTTTATGGCCGAGTTTCCACTTGTCAATGTCTCTTCTTGAGAAGCTGCTCTAGTGGGAGGTGTCCCTGCCCATGGCAGGGGGGTTGGAATGAGGTGATCTTTAAGGTCCCTTCCAACCCTGATGATTCTGATTCTTGGAAAGGAATCACAGAGTCTTAGGGGTAGGAAAGGACCTCAAGAGATCGAGTCCAACCCCCCTGTCAAAGCAGGATCACCCAGAGCAGGTCACACAGGCACACATCCAGAAAGTCTCCAGAGAAGGAGACTCCACAACCTCCCTGGGCACTTCCACAGCAAAGTTTCTCCTCAAGTTGAGGTGGAACTTCCTATGTCCTAGCTTATGCCCATTATTCCTTGTCCTATTACCGAGCACCACAGAAAAGAGACTGGCCCCTTCTATTTGACACCCTCCCCTCAGATATTTATGGACATTAATAAGATCCCCTCTCAGCCTTTCCTCAAGACTAAACAGCCCCAGTTCTCTCAGCCTTTGAGCTTCTCTTCCCATCCCAGTGAAGGGCCTCTTGGCAATGGCTGGGCCAGGGGATCCTGCTGGATTAGGCACGGGGAGGATTTGGGAAAGCATCAGGATGAGAACATTGTCTACGTCAGACTCCAAACACCTGAGTGGGAGCAAAACACAATCCATGTTTTTATAGGCACAGAGGAGCGAAGCTGGGGAGCGAGTTGTGCCTGTCTGTGACACACCACCCTCAAATCCTGCCTTCCAAATGTCAGCGTGCTAAAAATACTGCTGGAGAGCAAGTTGAGGGGAAACCTGCCCTGGCAATCTGCTGCTGGCCATGCCAGGGTGTGCAGGAGCAGAGCAAACCAAACAGTGGGGAGAAGAATGAGTCAAAGTGAATAACGCCGAGAAGAATGACGGTGAGGTGTGTTTTTCCAGCGAGCTGAAAGGGTTTGTCTCTGGTGAGCTCTGTAACCCCTCCCAGGATAAATTGCCTGGATGTTTAGCATTGCAGCACACAAATTGTTTTGGAAAGGGTGGGGTGCTGGGTTTTCTGACTGGTCTGTGCAAATGGGGCAAGAGAAAGGGAAGGACGGAAGAGAAAACGGGCAGCAGGCAAAAGAAAAAAGGTCTCGACGTGGAGGATCAAGCAGTTGGTCTAAGCAAGATCCACAAACACCAAAAATCAAGCAGTTGTTCTAAGCAAGATTCACAAATTTGTCAGCAAAGCTCCTCAAATCATGGGCAAAATTAAAACAAAAAAAAGGAAAGAAAGATTGCCAAAGTCTCAGAGCTCCAAAAAGTAACTTTTCATTTATTATATTAAACAATAACATTTCTCTTATTAAACAATAAACACACGACATGGGTTAAAATTAAAATACCTTTCGATTCGTTATGATATTTGAAAGATAAATATAACTACAATAATGTACATATTTGGAGATATTAGTCAGATTTAGGTCAACATTGCAGTTTCCACTGTGTGTTTCCACCTTTTTTTAGGTCAGGGTAAAGAACGTCATGTTCAAAGGGACACCAGAAGAGCACTCTTGAATTGCAACAGCAGAAGGAACCAGAGTGAGGAGTTTTCCTTGGAAAGTTCAACTTAAAGGGGAAGGCAGAAGGTGGAAGAATGAAAATTCCATTTTTGTAACAAATTCGCCTTTATTTATAAAACTTTCAAGTAAAAAGAGCCCTATATCAACTGATAAAACAGGTGTGGCAATGAATATTTACTCTCAAAATAAATCTCCTCGGATTCCACCCTACTCCAAGCAAAACTCCTTCCTAAGCAAAGATGTTTTGTTGGGCAATCCAGGGGAGATGTGATGGTTGGTACACAACTAAACTGGAGCTGCCCCTCCAGTTCTGGAATTAGATCATTATTAGCACAGATCAATTAATTCTAACAGATTAATAATGAGGATTAACCAGAAGTGAAATTCCTGAGAGGGAGGAATAAAACGCAGGAGGAGGGAGAAAATCAAAACTCTCACACGAGGGAAAGCAACAATTCTACTTGGACCAAAACTCCTTGGGCCTGGGTTCTACAGAATAAATACTCTTCTCAATGGAGAAACACTAAAGAAGAAATAGTAACCCCAAAAGGATTATAAGAAGAATCCAATCAAAGTGCATTATCGTTGAGTGTAAGATGACAAAATCATTTCTACACAACTTCTGACAACAGAGTTCAGACAGGAATTTNAAAAAAAAGTTAAAGAAGAAATTAAAAAAAAAAAAAAAAAAAAAAAAAAAAAAAAAAAAAAAAAAAAAGGTTACACACTCAGCCACAGCTTGAAATTTGGAATTTCCTACATTTTGAAAGGACATCACAGGAAACAAAATAAAGTGAGGACCGACGATCCTCATAGGGCAGAGATTTCATAAGGAAAAATGTGCCAATATAAAAATATTTCCTCCAGCCTGACTGCAGCAGCACTTTTATGAGCCTCTGTTTTTATTGCAGAAGGATGGGTCTGGTTTACAACGAGCCTGTTTGACTAGAACTTGGGGAACCACTCGGTCTATAAGGGCTGGTGTGGGTCATTCAGCACCTGTGTCCTACAGGAGAAGGGAATATTTGTCTGTCCTTCCTGCTGGAGCTCCAGTGCTGGGGGCAATCTGTGGTTTTCCATGAGTCATCTGGGTAAAACACACACAGGGGCCATTATAAAAGGCTACTAAAGACTTTGAGGTTGCTCAATAGCAGAGGTAAAGAATTTATCAGGGTAGGAAAGGAGAATCACCTCCCTTCTTTCCTCAAGGCCAGGAATGTGATGGGATTTGTTCCTCCTGAAAAAGCTGAGGTGGAAAGGGAGGAAAACCAGAGCTGGAATCCAGAGGACAATTATGTGCAATCTATAGAGCTGGAATGAAGCAGAAAAACATGTTTTCCACCTTAGCTTGGACTGGTTGGGGTGTATTTGACTATGGAAATAGCTCCTTAAAAAGGATTTTGTCCTTAAAAAGAATTTTGCCCTTAAAAAGAATTTTTAAGAAGGAGGAAAAAAAAAGCCAGAAGTGAAACTACAAGTGAATGTAGGAGAAAAATCATTGCCTCAGCCTAGAGAAAACAGCACAGATGACTCCACATGACCATCGTAGGCCAGGAGATCAGAAATTGAGCTTATGGTTCAAAAAGACACCTTAAAAACCTTAAGACAACTCAAAAAGAATCACAGAATCATAATGGTTGGAAAGGATCTCTAGGATCATCAAGTCCAACCTTCATCCCAACATCTCCCTGACCCCCAGACCATGTCCCAAAGCTCCACATCTAATGGTTTGTTGAACCCCTCCAGGGATGGTGACTCCAGCACCTCCCTGGGCAGCCTAGGCCAGTCCCTGACCACTCTTCCCAGTAAAGAACTTCTTCCTAATGTCCAATCTAAGCTGGAAATCTCCCCCAGAGCAGGTGGCACCTGCCTTCTGCCAGGCTCCTCTCACCCTGGGTGCTGCAGTGAACACAGGGGCTCATGCCAACGAGAGTCATCTGGAAGCAAATTTATTAGAAGTAATAATTTCTCCTTTGTGGGTTTGTTTTTCTTTCACCAGAACTTTGAAATTCTACGAGCCGTGGTCTAATCTGCACTCCTGCAAAAATCCCATTGCTGCATCCACCTCTGCTTGGCAAACACATCATACACACAAGCTTTAATATATAGAATATAGAGGCATATTCTACATATTCATTGTATATACACATCTTATGTACAGCACAAGTAACTATATACTAGCCAGAGTATGTGGACAGGTATAGTATATACACACACTATTCTTACATTGTACAATACACTATATATATATATATATACACACATAGACACAAATATTATGATCTCAGAATGTACACTGTATATGCATTGTGTATACTCACATTTTAGATACCTTGCATTGGACATTTTTTTTCTCTGCCCAAATAGTGACAGGCCTATTTGTGCTTTCAATTTCACTGTTCTGGAGGAAGAAGAAGATCAAAGTCTTGCAAGAAAGGGTTTGTCTTAGAAGAAGTAGTGGAGGTGGTGGGGAAAACAGGGAGTTGTGAGGGGAGAACGTGGGGCACCTGCCTTTTAATAGGGAAAACTGCATTAAATAGGACGGGGAGAACTCACAGCTCATTTTTCTCCTACTGCAGTGCCTAAAAGTTTGACTCAAGAGTGGTTCAAGCAAAGCTAAGGTCACTAAATCTACTACACGGTGCACAGAGAACATGTTCTGCCCTTCTCCACTTGCCTGATCCTCTGTTACTGTCCAAGCAAATACAAAGAATGAGTCAAGAAGGAAATGGGGAAATGAGCAGTTATTTCTAACGCTGTGTGGAATGCTGGATTAATTCACATTTCTGGCTTCCTGCTGAGCATCTTGCAAAGCCCAAGTCGTTGCCTCAGAAGCATTTTAAATGAGAGTGTTTCAGAGCACTGACAAAGCAGCAGAAAGTCTTGTTAGGCTACATAAGTCAGAAAATGAATCAAGCTCTGGAGCTCATCCGCCCCATCCCACTGAAGTGACATCACCCAAGGAGCAGCCCAGAAGTGGTTTTCCTTTCTGAAATGGCACTACAAGATGAATGGGGGTTTATTGCAACAGAAGAGACACCACAAAGTCCCAAGTGGAAATGAAAAGGGGAATCTTACACATGGATACAATTTGTTTAACTTCAGAGAATCCTGCAGCCACTCAACTTTGAAAATTGTTCTTTTAGAGCTAATGTTTTGTCTCTTGTTAGCCACAGACAGACCCAAGTTTGCTCTGAGACCTCCAGTCCTGGACACCAACAGTTTAGTTTGTTTGATTATTTAATCCAACATGTTTTAGAGGAGAATTACCATGATGGGAAGAGAATTCAAATTGGGGTCTGTAAAACTAGAAATAATTCCTATTGTGTTTTAAAGAGGTCGTTAAAAACCAGTATTAAAGATCATTATACTGATAACTAGGATCCTCCTTCTCCCTTTCTGAGGGGGATGAAGAATTCACGTTATTTGCAGTAACTTTAGTACTGGAGACACAGCAAATAGGGAATTGTGACTCCTCAAACTGCATTTGGAGATCTGGGGGTTCAGTTGCTGCCTGTGTAAGTGGATGGGTTGTGTGTGCACAGACACATCACTCACCCATACACCTACTCACAAAAACCCAAGACAACAAATACCAAATTTTAGCTGCATTTCAGAGCTGAAAACTCCCCAAAAGATTCAAAGGATCCAATGTGATTCTTCTCTCTGTGTAAGGAGAGCATCCAGAGTAAGGCAACCACAGCAGAACGGGGAGAGTGTTTTCAGTGGACAGGCACCATCCTTGTACTGAGGAGAAATACAAGTCAGGAAGCAAGGACATAAAAAACAGAAATGCATTGAAGATGATGAAGGAATACCACATAGAGAAAATCTTTAAGAGAAGGGCTGCCTCAGTAAAAACATAGCTTTGTGTGAAGCCAAGGAGAGGAAAGCAAATCTGCATTAAGGACAGTTTAAAACTTCTGTGCTGGACACCTACTCTATTCAGACACCAAAGTCCAAGGCAAGAAAAATGGAAGTTTCAGAATTCCTGTCATTGGAAAAGGCATTTTTAGTAAGTAAATAATTCACAGACTTATCATAAGGACTTATTTTATCTATGAGATGTGAAACACGTTCTGTGTTACCCTCAGCAAGTGCAACTGTTCTAGAGGTGAATATAAAACCTGTTCCTACAGCAAGCTGGGCTTTAAAGCCAACCCATTCTACCAGCACTTCTGTAACATACCCATGAACATGTATTTGGCAAAGAAAATCTGTTTCAACTGAGCCTTATTGCAGCTAAACTACGTTTGATCTGTAACCCCACAGTAGAAGAGAGGGGGAGTCAAAGATGCAGAGGTAGGGGCTGGCTCAGGCAGCCAGCTGGGGAACACAAATACCATGGTCTATGTTCTGTGGCTGGAGCTAAAGAGGGTAAAATGAGTGGTAGGGTGAACACTGCTCAAGCTTCGTGTGTTTTCTGCTGCTTGATTTCACCTGGAAGCAGCTCTCCAACTCCTCTCCCAATCCTTGCATCAGATCTGCTTATGAGATAAAGCAAGATTTGACCTAATGATTTAATTGCCCAATCATCTGTCCAGTTTACAACTGGATTAACCCCCTCTCTTTTACGTCATCATATACAATTATTAAACAAGAGTTTCAATTAGAACTACTCATTCTGAGAGACTCCAAATTCTCAATATTTTATACAGTTCACTATGTCTGTACTCATCAGATATAAACTGTCAGGTTCTTTTGTAAAAGCCACATCTCCAGCATAAAAAGGGACCATCTAATAATGAATTTATGCTGAAGGCTCGGACAGAGATGACAGACTGATTAGCCTACCATGAATTATTAAATAAATGTAACAAGTGAAAGCTAATTCTATAAATATTACCTTTTGTTTTATGCCATTTTCTTTGAGATTCATACTGCAGCCTCAAAAAACCCAACGGAATTCAGGTAATAAGAAGCCAGATTGACAAGTTGCACTTTCTCTGCAACGTTGACTTCCAGCTAAAGAGACTTTGCTGTTGGTATCTTAGGATCACACGTTCCATGTCTTACAAGCAGTAAATTTTATCTAGAACATATAATACAGCTTATACAGCATTTCCTGCATATGGAGAAGCCACAGAGAGCCCAGGTGGACGTAACCAGCCAGTCTTGCTTAGAGTCGAAGGTGACTGAAAATGATTTTCACAACATAAACCAAGAATTTAGTATTTTTAGAAAAAGCTGTGGAAGGGTTTGAGGGTGGAGCCCAGGCCCCCCCTTCTTTAAGAGTTTGGCATATCAGCCTTACTGAGAGCAATTGCCAGCTCAAGGTCTTCTTGTTCTTGTCTCCGCAACCGAGCTAGTCTTTCTTGCTCTGCTTTCTCACTCTCCCGTTTTGCCCATGCCAGCTGCTGCTCTTCATTTCCAAACTACAAAATGAAAATGGAAAAGAAATTAATACGCTTGCCAGGAGAAATGCTGTGAAAAATACAATGAAGCAGAGTTAGGAGCTATAGGAACCGAGCCTGATGAGCTGTCCTAGGGTAGTTCTTCTGGATTGAGATATAAAGTCACTCGTTGATTTCCTGACTTCATCCTTTTCATTTATTTCTTCCCTTCATTTCTTCCTCCTCCTCCCACCAGGGAACTAACTCTGGGCTGCACGTCCCTGCAGCCATGGCTCAGTGCTGTATGGGAATGGCCAAAGGGACCGGAGCCAAACAAAAACTCCACAAACACAAAAAAAGCAAGTTAGTGGTTTGGGAGCGTAGCAACCTCCATCCCTTTTTAAGAATAGTAAATAGCTGGTAAAAAACAAGAGTTATTTACTCTTGTGCAACTCCACTGCAGAGAGTTTTATGGGACTAGTTCCTGCTAAGGGCTGAGGGGGTTTGATAATGACTCCGGAGGCTGCGGATTTGGGGGAAGTTTCATCATCAAATCCAAAGTTGCAAAAAGTGCTTCTGTCACTGTTCACAAAAATAAGAGTTTTTCCAGGAAGAAATAACGTAAGAGAATCCAATTTACTTGAGCAGAGGAGATAGAACACATTATAACACTCATTTTTTTAAGCCTTTTTGAGCTCCCTGAAACATTTAAGCACCCTGCAGCAAGACTCTCCTCCAGTATTTCCCTCTGCAGCATGCACAAGTGGATTTGTTTGAATTTTTGGGGCACAAAATAATAAAACAGCTGATTGAAATCCTAACAATTTAAGCCTCAACTATAACCCCTGTTTAATTTTAGTGTTGGCCAAAGAGGATGATGTAAGAGGAGCGTTCGCACAGCTGCAGGCAAACGTTTGCAGTAGATCCCACTTCTAAAATTTGCTTTGTACTATCTTTTTGTTTGGAATGTTCAGGAAAACATATTATTTGGGGTTTTTCTGGAAGAGAAAAACGCCGTGGAATTTATAGCTTCAATTTCAGCTGGATGTATAGTGCAAAACTTGCCCTGTGGTCCACAGCAGTGACTCTAAGGGAGCAGAACTGCACTGGCTGCTTGGGCTGAGCCTAAAATACTGAGCCCAGCACTAAACTCAGCTCTAAGGGCTCCGTGTCACCACTACACAATGGACCCACCTCTTTGCTTTGTATCATTAATTCCTATTTTTTAAAGAATTATGTCTATTTGAATTGCATTTAAGTCCAATTCCCATGTACTCAATTTAGTTAAATTTTGCTTTATCTGCCTGTTTCTGGATGGTCACAATTCCTCAGTTTAGTTCTCTCAACATGATTTTTCAAATGATTTGATGCAAAAAAAAAAGAGGATTATTTAAAATTACTTTTCTTCAAACAATATCTCTGGCTCTCATGGCTCTCCAAATTTAGATGAGGGCCTTTGCATTCAGTGTTGTTGAAATACAATAAAAATGCCACATATTTTAGGATGTTTTACTTTTGAAATGAGGAAAATCTACTATTTTTCCTCAATTTAATACTGACAGCTGACAGGTAAGATTGAAAAGCTCAGTGAGAATTTAAAGAGATGATTTTTTTCAAGATTCAGTAAAGACAGGCTCAAATAAAGGAGGATTACTCCACTTACTCCAAGAAATCAAAAAGATCCTATAGCTGGGATGGAGAATGAGAGTTACTATTTTCAGAAACACAATAAGCTTTGGTCAAAGCCTCTGGGGTGGTTGGTTTTTTTTTTTTAAATGTTGAGAAAACAGTTTTACTTATATAGCTGAGATCTTAGGAGAAGCTTATGAGAGTCCCAATTATGACTTGTTTATGGTACATGAGTTATATTTTTGTGGTTAAAAGTGCTGAGTAAAAACAAAACAAAATTAAAAAAAAAAAAAAAGGGAAAATAGGCAAGTGATTCATTGGAAACAAATCTGGATGTGCCTTATTACAACTGGTCAGAGTGGGGGAAAATCTTCAGCTTAACTGACCATTAATTAGTAAGTGAAAACACAACAGTTCATTAATGCCACAGATTGCCTATTAAAAGGTAACAGAACTGAATTACAAGTCATTTAATACAATAACTTTTGTTTTGCATATGTCTATAAATATGTATCACATCTGTCAGTTCTTAAAAACCTCTTTTTTTTCTTTTTCAGAAGTAGTTGGACCCAAGATATAAATGAGGAAAAGGCAAAATGCAGCAAAATGAATCCAAGCTGCACTGGCTCCTTTACTCAATTACCAGCTCATATTAAGAGAAAAAGAAATTTAGTTTACTTCTAAGTGCTCTGTTTCTTGGAAATTTCAACACTTTGTGCTGGCAGAGAGGCTGCTTTTCTTGTTGTTCTGTAAACTGACACTAGAGCTTAGAAATACCTGAAATATGAGCTACCAAAAGACTTTATTTAGTCCCAAAGAGTTGCATTTAATGCCAGCAGAAAAGTTAAGAATGCAATGGGAAGATACTCAACTCACTGCATCAATTTGCCAGTGTCTTAAAAAAAAAAAAAAGCCAAATTTTCTAGAGTGCTACTAAAATCTATTGAAGGTTCTTGTGTTAATTCTTTGCAAGGGTAAAAAATTCCAATTAAAAATCAGGTTATTCAATTATTCAAACCTACAGTTCAGATTCCACTGATTCAAACTATATGTCAAAAAACCTTCTGCAAGGAAAATTGCTTTAGATTTCCCTTATGAACAATGTTTCCCAAACATCAGGCAAAGAGAGGCACAATATTCCTGCTGATTACAGGCACTTCATAGAGAAGAATTAGGAATTATCAAGTGTAGCAGCATAGTTGTGTTCTAGGCAAGCAAGGAAATCAACCAACAAACTGAAAAGAGCAGGGATCAAGTCTCCCTCTTTTCAGATTCAGTTAATACATCTTACAGCAGAAAACAAATCACAAAAATGATTAAAAAATTAATTTCATTTGAGGAAGTGCCACTTAGCAGCAATTATAAGTGGCTCCTGCTCAAGATCTCGTTTTCCCTACTTTTTTCCCCTTATTTTCTAAGGTTAATCTCATCTGAAACCTTGATTGCACAGCAAATTTAACACCAGAGCACCCACTGGGGTGGGGATCAGAGATTTTGGTGAATCACTGGATACAATCACTCGGTGTGAGCCACACTTGGGAATTAAGAAATGCAGCGTGTAAAGACGCCCATGGCTGGGCAACAGTCACTCCACTCCATTGACTGGCTTTCATTAAGATGTTGTTCAAGAAATTGCAGATAAAGCAAGTTTTGTGTCTTGTTTTTATTAAGAATGCCACCATGTTGTTTACAATCACAGGATTTCACTGTGCAGGTTCCACAGGCCAGCACTACCTGGTCAATGCACACATCATACCTGGAGCTTGGACGTCTTCGGGATCAGGGAGAAATTAAAGTACTGAGGCCAGCTAAAAATATGCACAGGTGACCTCAGCTAACAATAGCAAATAGGAGAGGGATCCACATACTCTTAGCTACTAACTAGGGGGGAAAAAAACCCATGAAAAACAAGCAACCTTAAAGATCTCCACTTGTTGAAGCCTGAGCCTCGTCCGTCAGTTAATAAGAGACTGAGTTGGCAGCTTGGCTGTGGCAACGGGACAGGACAAAAACACAGGAAAGGAGGAGGAAGCCTGAGGCTGTGGATGGAGCAGATTTGTGTCTCCTCATGGAAGCAATAAGAACCACTCTGCTACTGCATTTACAAGGGTTTCCAATTGAGCAAGGTACCTGCCAGCACTGAACACAACGCCAGGCTTTAGAAACCCGGCTGTTTCTGAACGAATGGGCACTTGGCTTTGCTTTGGAGCCTCCTGATGCTGTCTTTGCAGTGCAGCTTTGGACACTTCTCTGTTGGTTCTACAAAACAACGTTGTTTTCTTTCTCTAACAAGGGCTTCTCTACTCTATCAGTAACTGGAACAAAATTCAACAGCTAAACCTTCCATCTCTGTCTCGTATACGTATTTTTATGACCACATTCCATCATACACAGCAAACATTGTGACAGGATTGTCAGAACTTTCTTCACAGACAAGTACAAATATTTTGTGGAATCTTTCCCCTTAAGGATTTGCATCTCAGGATATGGTAAAATTATTATAGAACTGTTTTTTCAACCATTGTTTTTTGAATTTTTACAGCATTGGCTTCCAAAAAAAATCAAGTTTACAAAAGAGCCTCCATGCAACAAAAACAATACACAGGTTCTGCTACAAAGAACTGGTGAGTGAAGGCACACTGTGCTAAAATAATTTAAATGCAAGTAAACCCTTTAAAATTTAGTATGAAAACTTCTTTTTTATTGAAAGAATGCCTTTTTATTACAGAAATATTAATACAAAAACAATGAGGACAGCATGAAGGTCACTAAGAGACAGAAGCCAGTGAACAGTAGGTTTGCAGTTAAAACCAAACCCCCAGAGATTGCTGCAAGCAGAGCAGAAAGTGGTTTGCTCAGAGACAATGAACTTAACTTACAGAGCTGAAGTCTGCAAACCCCAAGGAAGAGTCTTTAGAAGTTTTACTTGAAGAGGAGGGAGCAAATGGATCTTTTCCACTAAATGGGTCCCCAAACCCCTTTTTACTTTGAAAGGGGTCACTGCTGTCAGCCCCAAATGGCTGGAATGGATCATGGGGCTTGGGAAAATCTGAAGACCCAAGGTGGCTTACAGGAGTACTTTTACCTGGAAAGTTTAGGAAAAAAAACAAAACAAAAGGAGAAAAAGAGAAGTTACTTACCATGGACAATGCAACCCCCTTACATAGGACACTGCTGACACACTTTAGCATCATCCACTCGTCCTGGGGTGGTTTAAAATGCAACCAAATGTATTTCTGAATGCAAATCAACTCCATTTTTATTTCAAGGGATTCATTATCTTACCTACACACACTGCAACATTAATACCCTGGAGATTTTAAATGAGAAAACCCAATATAAAGACATTTGGTCAGAAGAATTTGACACTGACTTAATGCAATGCAATGATCTAAGTTCACTTCCCAGGATTTGAGCTATTTCAAGCTTAAGTTTGGGATTATATAAAAGACAAAATACTCAAAAATATATATCACTAAAGATACATAATTAATCACATTAGAGAGAATTAAATAGTAACTTATTTGTGGCTTTACAGAAGACAAGCACTGGGGTTTTCTTCCTGGAACTGGTTTCTCCTTCTACCACCACATGTACCAAGGAAAAGAGGCTGATTAAGGAACCTCCTTGTTGTGGGGTTCTTGCTGTGCAACCACCTTTGGGAGGTGCCTGCTCCTTACATTCCACCCCAATAACCAATGAAATCACTACTGTGTATGCTCATAAATAACAGTTGTATATTTTATTTGTTGCAATCAGAACCTCAGTGGTTAATTTTTAATTCCCCTTGCAAAAAGTACTATTTGTTAGGTCAAATAACTCAACAGATAAATGCAATTTACTGCCTGTATAATAACCTGAATTACATACATTGCTTGCATTAATAAAGCTATTTTAAAAAAAAATGCTCAATTCTTTGAACTATTAAACAGGGATATTATAATTTATCCACATCAGGATGCACATACTGGGAAGCACAGAGAAAAGGAGTCAAAAGCCCAAATTTCAGAGTAGGTACTTGGCATGTCTAAGACATTTCAAGAAGGTACTTTGGCAGCTGCTCATGAACTTTATAGTATTTGCTCAAATCTGTGGAAATCCTCATTTATCAAAGAGAAATTATCCAGCAGTCTGCCCACACCTGCTGTGAAATCACAGCTCAGCCTCTCCTATCGTATTGTGGGGGGGTTGGACTAGATGATCTCTAGAGGTCCCTTCCAACCCAACCCATTCTAGGAGCCCAGGGGCCAGCCAAACATCCACCTTCCCTTGTCCTCATCTGGCCCTTGGCCATCAGCAGGTTCTGCTCCATGCTGGTGGCATCTCCTTCATGACCACACAGGGTGCAGGGACCTGGAGAACTCAAACTCAGCCTCGGGTGCAATACAGTGAGCAGTGGGAGAAGGTGAAGCAGCAAAGCCCAGAGCTGAACAAGCAGGTAGAAAGAGGCACAGAAAACAAGACACGTGCAGCAGGAGATACAATGATTTGTTTGGTCTTAAGAGTATTCAAGGGTAACCTCATCATAGGCCTGAAGGCCAAGTCTTCCATCAAGAAAAAGTCTAACAGACTCAGATGTCACCCAGAGATGCTCATGAGACAATCTCTAACACTCCTAAAACTCCAGCACACTCCAGCCTGCCTGGAGAACCTCTTGCATTCCATCATCATGCCCATGAGAAATGGTTCCTAGAAATCACACTGGTTTGGCTGCCTCAAAGCTGGAGGATAAATGAGACCTTTTCCAGTTCTCTCCAGCACTATTCTCCATGTGTCTCCATCTAGGTCAACATGCAGCAAGGACATATGGACACCCCCAGCAGCAGCCACACGTGGGGCTTCTAAAGACAGGCAGATCAGACCAGTGACTTGTCCTTCATGGAAGGAAGTGACAAAATATACAGGAAATACCAGCAGCATTTGCTCTCCCCACAAGCAGGGACCCTCCTTTGCCTTTCCCATCAAGAGAGGCACGTTCTGGTCTCTGAAATGGAGCATGGTCTTCACACCCCATGGCCTCCCAGAGATCTCATTTCAGCCACAGCTCTGCAGTGTTAGGGAACTAAGCAAGATGAGCACCTCAGCACTTTCTATCTAATTCTCCAGAAAAAAGAGCAATTTCTTTAAATCACAAAAAAAATCTGCATTTCTAATTCAAGGTCAAAGCAAAACAGGAGCCCTCTACATTTTTTAATCCTTCTCTCTTCCTCTATTGCCGGTTAGGAGGAGGCAAATCCCCCCCATATCATCACTCTCTACTGCCCCAAACCCATTTGGATTGAGAGACCCATTTGAAGCTGCCCTTTTCTGAGCTGAAATTTGCTGTGACCAAAATCACCTTGTGGAACTGGTGACTGTTAATGCAACGTAGGGTTTGCAACGTTATGTGCTCAGCAAACCTGTTTTCTTTCTGGCTGTTTAGTGTTTTTGCACAAAGCCCCTGGTGGTTTCAGAACCATAGACAAAGAGCTTCGGAGTTTCTTGTGCTTCATCTTCACAACAGATCACAACGAGTAACTTTGCTGTGGAGGAAATGTCATCGTGGATGCTAGAGTAACTGCTAATAATATTGAAAATACTCATTTGGGGGCCTGTGTCCCATTTTCTACAGGTTTTTTATATGTTAAACAATAAGAGAGGGCTCTAATTTTGTTATTTTGAAAAGGTGAAAGCCTTATAAAATGAGGTTTATTTTTTGCAGAGTGATTTCAAGGGCAGGTTCCTTGCTGAACAGACCAATCCTGGCACTCAAGAGAGTCCTCAAGGAGCTCTCTCACTCCACTTTATACAGTGCATATAGTTTGTTTTATCCTGCCACACTCAGCAAACATGGTTTTGAGGCCTGGCAGAAGTTTGTTTGGGTCAGTTCAATGTTAAATTTATTCATGTATTAGCCACAGCTGAGTAATAACAACATCAGTTATCTTTCTGACATCTCTGCTGGCTTCCACCAAGTGTCAACCTCCTGGTGCGCCAAGTACACGAAGATTTTTGTATTCTTACTATGGCAAGAATGTGGGTAACTTTTATACTGCAAAACAAAAACACCCAAACCACAATAAAAAAAAAAAAGTCACCAACTGAACTGAAGGACATTGGGAAAATCGGAATATTGCACAACATGGTCTCAGTAGTAACTGAGATTGCATTAACCTGATATTCACTGGAAAATGGTGCATTTCTACTTGTCTCCACTCACTGGTTTTGAGGTACAGTGGCACGAAAGGGCAGGCAAACAGTTGTAACCCTTTGCTTATTTGATTCTTTCTGCTAATAGTTTCAGGGGAAAAAAAGTTCAGAAAAAAGCAAAACAGGTCCTATTCTGAAACCACAGCAGTTTCAGCAGTTACCCAAGTGGTGCACCCAAACCACACCGAGGGCTCACTTCAGCAAAAAGAGATGATGAACAAAATGGTTTACCACAGCAAATGCTGCTAACTTAGAGTGAACTCCACCCAGACCAAGGGTTTATCTAATTTCATACCCCGCAGCAAACTTGAGGCTTGAGATCTATAGCTCAGGGCAAATATAATCTCCCTGGTAGGGGGCAACTGCAGAACTGAAGCACAAAATATTGACGCTGAAATGAGGCAGTGAAACATTTAGAGATTTCTTGATATTCTGTGTTTTAATGATGGTCCCACCTTTCTGTTTAATTATCTCACTGAGTTGGGAGCAGCAGCTCGTTTCTGTGTTTGCAGAGTGCACTGTGCACAGGCACACAGGGCAGAGTGGAGATGACACCACCTTAAACTTTCACTAAACAAGTGCTCCTTTCCAGGAAACCTTCTGAAGTGAAAAACAGGCTGTAAGAAGACAGAGCTGTGCTGCAGAAGATGAGCAGTGCTAGTGGGAGTTAGGTCCATTCCTGTGATTACACTTGAACATGTAATACCAGGGTTCCTACCTCTCACAGCTTTTCTATGGCAGAGAAAATGTTACTCCTCAAAACTTTGGAGCCTGAGCAGAGCCTCCCAGAACATCTTCCCCTTGGCACTCCACCAAACTGATGTATCATTCCTAACTTACTCAGCATGTGTTTCACCATCCTGTTAAATTATCCAGCTCTTCCACTCATGCAGAATAAAACTGTGAACTTTAGGAACTCAGAGAGAAATTATTACTAGTTTTCAAAGCGTGCTTGAAGGTTGGTAACATTAAAACTGATTTTCTACAGAATACCCAAAGGTCTTTGTCTTCAACAGGGGTTATTTCTGCCCTGTATTTCATACTCAATTCTTTGGTGATAGTGCTCTTTGCACAAAATCACAATATATAGTTTTAGTAACAGAAGGAAGAATTTTTCCTATGCAAAAAACCCCTCAAAACTATTTTTGCTTAATATTTGCAAGATTTGCACCTTGAGCTAGCCTGGAACTCTGAGAACCTGAGCTGGAGAGAAACAGTCTGAAAACAACAAACTTCATGAAAGGGGAGAAGAGAAATCGTTATACCCTCAACCTCCTAACCTGTTCTGAAACAGATTCTGAAAACCCTCTCTCAACAATCAGTACTGAAATATCTTCTCTGTGAGAGCTCAGCACAAACAACAGAATCAAAGCGTGAATGGAATTTTTAGTTTGTGGCTGGGCAGGTGCTCCACCCATGAGTCATGTATCCTACCCAACAAGGGATGCTTGCCTTCTAATGCAACTGTCAGGGCTTCAAGAAGGTATGAAAAACAATTAAAAAAAAGTTTTCCTGTCCAACTTTGAGGCTGAATCTTTCACTCTCGGCTGCACATGAGGGAAAAAACCAAAGGTAAACAGGCACCGTGGTACTTGTGAATAACCCTGAGGAGAAGCAGCTTGAAGGAAACAGGTGTGTGGTACCACTCAGAAATAAACAACACTCCTGTCATCACACAACGAACAAAGAACTGAACTCTGGACTACTATTAATCCCCACAACTTTAATATACTTGTATTTTATTTCTGATTAATAAAATCCTTTCTTTCGTTCACAACTCCTGATTACATCTATTATACCTGACGTGGCTTCTTTCTTCTTAAAATTACCTCACTAAATACACAGAGCACATTTCTATATAAATTCATATCCCAGGGATGTTGTACATGGTGCAGGGCAAAAAGAATGGCCACGAAAATGGGATGTGTTTAAATACTAAGTATTTATAAGGCATCATGTTCTTACAAGAAACTAAATCAATAAATGCACCCACCAAAGCATTCAGGCTTTGGTTTGCAGGGGGTTTTTAAGCAAGATATTGAGCCAGCTGTAAAGTCTTAATTTTCATTTAATGAAGATACTGAAGCCACAGCACAGGCAAAGAAATCCAACTAAAAAACCATTTCTATGTCCACCTCAAAAAGCAGCAAAGGTTTATGCTCTTTTTTCCTCACTGACACCTCTCAATGAGGCCAGTGTGACCTGACAGTGCTCCTGTACTGCTTTAGGGATGAAAACTGTCTGAAATGGTAAAAACCAGTGTAATTAACTTGAGAGAAGTGCCACACACCCCAAAGAGCTGCGTTTATCGTTGAGAGAAAGGAGGAGGAAGCATCAAATACAAAGGAAGAGAGCAGCAGAGCAGGGCTGCACAAACAGCTCTGTGCCCTCCTGATCCCTGCATGCACAGCCCTGGCTGCAGCAGCCACACCTCGTGTGCCCAGCACTGCAGGAGGCATCTAAAATGGTCCAAGGGCTGCAAAAGCCCAGAGTCAACCTCGCTCAAAAGCTTCCAGTTAGACAGTCCTGGTCCAGGTAAGCCTGGGATGTGTCCATGCCCCATGTGGATGTCCACTCACTAAAGCTCTGGAGGCAAACTGTCTTCAGAACATTTTATTTCACCATATTTTCTTAATCATGAGCATTAAGTCAGGCAAATCTATCTTAAATTTACCTTCCAAAGTTCGTGCACCCCATGAACAGACTAGAAAACTGCTCTGAGTTGGCTGTTTATTTTTTTTTTTTGCATTTCTAGCTGCTTCTACCTGACACCAACCTTCTCCTGCAACCACACTCGTGAAGAAAGGGCGAAGGATTCTCACCAAAAACTGGGGCATTATGAGCTCTGTAGATGAGGGATTACAAGATGCAGCACAACTGAAAGAGTTTTCAGATTAGTTCAAGAAAATATCAAGACCAAGATCTAAAAAGATCTTTAATACACCTTAAAGCCCTGACCCCTTTTCATTTTTTCTTTTTGAAGACATCAACAGGTTCAGTTATCGCTTCTCTTCATCTGCCAACCTGGCAAGATGAAAAAAAAAGGGCTTGAGCAGTCAGATTTTGCTTGAGTCAGTAGGGGCATTTTCTGCCTTGGTTGGTGGGACAGCAAAACACATCTCACAGCTCTGCAGCTTGTGATTTGGTAGAAATACTGAACACCACCCTGGCTGGCTAGATGTATCATCAAGAACTTCCTTACTATTATTTTGTAATAATTTCTTAAATGCTGTGCAAACCTTTGTGCTTGCACTGAGCTCTTCTGGGGCTCCACACAAGCCAGGCAGCTCTGAGGGATCAGAATCCTGCTTCCCAGTTCAAGGCAGGTTGCTTAGTGCCCTGCTCTGTCTTCTCAAGATTTTTTCCAATATTTTGACCTTTCGAAAGCACCACCAGTGATAAAAACAACGTGAGAACAGAATCGAAGTCCTTGAGTCAAACCCAGAGGTGTTAACCACTAACCCCTGAAATGCCCAGTAATCAATAGTTGTCATCGTTCACCAGAGCTATAAATAATAAATGGATCAAAAAAATAAAGCCAAAATTCTTCAAACTCACTGTGTGCAGCCAGGAATAACAATTTCTCAACATAATTAACTTTAATACTTGTATTTCAAACAGCAGCTAAATCCACTAACTTCTTTCTTACATGGGATGAATTCAATATGTCTTTTGAATTCATAGAATGGGTTGGAAGGGACCTCAAAGACCATCTAGTTCCAACCCCCCTGCCATGGTTCCACACCTCCCACTAGACCAGGTTGCTCAAGGCTCCAATTCCAAGTTACATGATATTTTTCAGCTATTTATCCATTGGCTTCCCAAATTAAACCCAGAATTTTTCAGTTGGCACTGAAGAAGTTCACTATTAATACAACACCTGCCACCTCTATTAGCCACTAATATACAATATGTTTAATATAAACGGTAGCATTTATACAGGCTAAAACAAGCCAGTGATAAAACCAATATTTATTATTAAATTGATTTATTAAATGGATATATTTATTATTAAATTGATTAAATGGATATATTTATTATTAAATGGATATATTTATTATTAAATGGATATATTAAATGGATTTATTAAGTGGATTTATTAAATGGATTTATTAAATGGATATATTTATTAAATAATAATAACTCAATAAATCCAATAACTTGCAAGAAGCAAGCACACCCAATTTGGAGAGTACATTTTCTTGCTGCGTTTGCAGGACTTTTCTATTCTTTCAAGGTTAAAAAGGTCAAAACCCACTAGAAGCAAGCAATAAAAATTTAGAAGAGGTTGAAGGTTACACACTGGTTAGTGGTGAAGGTTCTTCCACTAATATCACTGGTTAACAGTACTGGTATAACCGCAATGTGGAATGCATGGGGCTGCATTTAAAGGAAGTGGTAAGGGTGGGGCAAGAGCTGTAGGTCCCACGATCAAAGCACTAGAGCATTGAATTTTACTTATAACCCAATCACTGACACCCACACAGCAGCTTCCTGTGCTTTAAAAAAAAAAAAAAAAAGAAGAAGAAAAAAAAAAAATCTGTTTCTCTCTTTTTGTAATCAACAACTTTTACCTAGAAACTAGTTAGCGGTGAACTCTGCCTGATTTCAATCTGCAGCTCACGGCAGAAAACAGAATTGTTCAGCTGTGAGAACCTCCAAACCCCCTTTTAACTGACAGGTTTCAGTGTAGCGGCTCTTTCAGGCTGGTGTTTTTTGTTCTTAATTACACAGAAGTCCTAAAAACCCCAAGAACCAGTGTCAGCAACGAAGTTCAGTAGCGCTGAACGTTACAGGTGATCCTGGGACAGAACAGAAGATGTACTTAAAGATCTACCCAATTTAGCTATGTGAGAAATGAATTTGCACTGGAATTTACACCCCTCTCACAGGGCACCTGGGCTTAAATATGTCAATATACACTGCTATTAATTTTGTTAATATACCTAATTAATATTGTCTTGTTGTCCATTTTGCACAGCCCATTATGCCAAGCACAGCCCTGTTTGTATCTGGATAAGTTTTTTTGAGCATTATTCAAGCTCCAGCATCAATAAATATATATAATACTTTTCACTTCTCTCCAAAGGAACCTTTAAGTTCTCCAGTACCACCTGGTGACCATCAGATGACTTCAGCCAGGTCCCAGGGGAGCTGCAGGAAGCCTCATGTCCATTAGGAACTTCATGGACTATGAACACATTCCTGAAGAGAGAGAACATGTGCTTAAGCCCTTGAGGATTTTTGTTAGAACAGCCTGGTCAGGAGAGCTCAAGAGCTTGTTCTTAGCTGGTCTTCCTCAACCTAAAAAGAGAATCTTAAAGCAAGTAAGGGACAGAGATGCTGAGTTTTCAAATCTCTGCATGTAACAGGTATGTTGGGGCTTTGGTGTCTGCTGGTGTCCAGGCTTGCTGCTGCTGAAACACCTTCTCCTCCTCCTCATTCTCTATTTTCCATCACTGAGTGATCAGCTTTCCTCCAACTCTCTTCAAAGACTGCACTTTACCTTTAAATACTTACATTGAGAAGACACAATAGAGCCCTTAATCAGACAAACAAACATGAAATTTCTCTCAGACCAAGCAAGGATCAGTTTAAGACTCTAACATCTAAAAGACCTTGAAGGGCTGTGGTTCAAGAATGAGTTTTGAAGAACAGAACAAGTGTAAGCCTGAGATAGAGCCTAAGATACAACACTTTAAAGAAATAATCTCATGGTCGTCACCCCCCTTCTGAACCTTAGTTTTTGAGAAGAGAAAGATACGGATCTCAAGGGTGTCTAATCCATGCCACAGTGTTTGCCTGTCCCACACAGCAACAACCACAGGCAGCTGTGAACTGAACACTCTGCTCTGCCACTCAGCAGCTCAGAGCTGCTTCTCACTGCCCAAGCTTTGAAAGAAAACAAGAATCAACTAAACCCAACCAACCCACCCATACCAACCACCCAATCTTCACTCTCCAAGCAGCCAGGTCAGGATTTAGAAGGCCAGGCAATGGTTTCCCACTGCAATCCTGCTACCAACAAAGCATGGGATGAAGACTGGCTCCAGAACCCTCCTAAGAGAACAGCTAACCTGAGCTACATGCTCCTTTTACTGGTTTTTCTAGGTACATCTGAAGGCCTTTTGATCTGTTCTTCACTAAATGGTAAAGAGAGGCTGTGTCTGAAGTGTTTCCCTGGCCCCATTTCCAGTTCCAAAGGTCTTCTTTGTCTTTGTGAAGAAGCCAGACCTGATGCACAACTCCTCACTCATCTGGACAAAACACAGACCCACGGGCAAGGTGGGAATCATGGCACAGTCTGGTGGCACCCCAATCACCCAGGACACCCTGAAATACCTTGATGGATTGATCAGACAATCCCTGCATGTCACATAACTCCTAAAAAACTTTGCATATAGAAAACCACTGAATTGGGAACAATCCCTGGGGGATTTTGCAGGTTTCTTTTATGAACAGCTCCTTGGGAAATCAAAGAGCTTTTAATGCTCTGCATAAACATGTATTAGGATTTTCTAAGTGTTGAGGACAAGCAAAGCTTTGCATTAGGTCTTCACAGCAACAAAATGCAAGCAAACCATGCAAGTGCTTTTCAGCATCACCCCCCCCCAACAGCAAGAACAGTTTTACTGAGAAGAGGGAAGAGAAGGCAACCGACAGGTTTGCCTGGTAAAAACTTGCATTTATCCATCCTTCAGCAAGATCTTTATCACCTGCTTGTTTTTTAATTAAGCAGACCAATGAGAAAGGTAAGAAAGAGCGGAAGTTTCTTGTCTGTTTGTTTTCTGAGCAGTGTTCCCATTTCTAACAGACACTTGGGTGTCTGTATCTCGGGCTAGAATCGCTGTATATTACTATAGAATTTCTCATGCTTTAGGTAACCACTGAAGATTGCCTTAGTTGTGGAAGGAAGGGAGGAGTATAACTGCATAAGCACATGAGGCCCATTTGCTTAAAAAAACCCCCCTGCTTTGTTTCCTCCTTACTCTATTTTATCATAACAACATTTGCTTTTGGGAGAGCAGCTGAACCTCACAAATATTGTGTTTCTCAGCGCACGCATCGAAGCAGATTTTTTTTAAGGTCTGGTTAAAGGCTGAGTGCACACCTGAATTCAAAACAAATTACTAAAGCTACATGCTCTCCAAGATTCCTCCAGGTGTGCAAGAGAGGGAATGAAGAGATAGAAATAAAAAAAAGCAAAACCATGTAGTGAGTCAATCCTAAGGGATTTATTCCTCAGCTTTGCTGCTATGATTACACTGGATTTGCTGGGAATAATCATGGTTCAAACAAGAAGCCACATGAAAGAGACAATAGAGGTGTATCTAGTATTTGACTCATGCAACTTTCTGTAGGCTTTTTAAACACTGAATTATTTTATGGAGACATTTCTTACAAAGAAAAGATGGCCACTTACACACTTGCCTTGAACACCAAGCAAAGAAAAATAACATTCCCAATGGCAGAAACCTTCAGCTTTTAGTCATTTGTGTTCCATTGGCTGATATTTGTCAACATGACATATTAGGGTATTTTTTTAATTACTAAAGGCTCTCTAGTACCTCAATAGTAGAAGATATTTACACAAAGCAAGCATGGAAGAGACCCCTGCAAGAACTTTTCCACAATGCTTGAGCATTTCCTGACAAATCTTCACCAATACTCACCTAGACAGAACCTCACCACTGAATTTGAGGGTTTTACTGTGCAGCATCATCTCTTGAGGAATAAATTAATAGTAATAGGAACAAAGTAATGCTGCTGCATTGGCCTGCTTTTAAGTTTACTGGATTAAATAATATTTTCCAAACCTTGGATTAATTTATGGGATAGTTAATGGTGTCTCCAGGATTCCCTGGTAATAAAAGCACTTTTCACATTATCCAAGGAGCCAGTTCTAGCATGACTGGTTTGCAAACAAGATGCACAATCCCTGTTACACACAGGATGGGTGCAGGGTGGGTGCTCTGCTCCAAAATGCAGCAGCAAGGCAGACAATCCACACAGAGAGGGAGACGTGAATCATGGATCTGTTTTCTCTGTATAATGTTTCCTAACACTGTCAGTGGATACATGAAAATAGATGTTGGCCCACATGTTTGGTGCAAAGTTCTGTGCTTATTCATAAGCAGAGTCAAGCTCTTTTTTGAGTCAAGTAAATGCTCCCTGATAGTATTAACTGAACTATTACCACCGGTGGTAAAAGGAGACTTGAAACTAACAAACAGCCCTGAGTGGCTTCAGTTCTTAAAACAGTTTCATTGGTACTTGAATATTTTGAAAATCAACTCCAGGGAGGGCAAACACCAGTAGAAGCTGAATCCCCACTAAAAAAGACCTTGTTTGCAATTCAGGAGATTCATACCTCTCTAAAAATTTCCATATGTAATGGACTTGAAGCAGAAACAAGCCATATATTCAGAGGGTGTTTTCTATTTAATGGAGCAATGTGTGAATGCAAGAATGATCATCCCTGGCCCATCAGGACAGGTCTATCTAGTCCTGCACCCTGTTCTTGTTCCTGTCTAGTGGCAGATGCCTCAGGAAGAACATCAAAACAAGGCAAAGATGAAGCCTTGAATGTGCAGACATTCAGCAGCACAGGAGCCAGAGTGCTCTGGCTTTTGGTAAACCTTGGTGCCCCTGTTGGATTTTTGTAAGAATTACCTGGTTCATTTTTAAGCCCATTTAAACTTTTTTGCATTCATCATATCCTCTGGCAAAAAAAATAATGCTAAATGTATAAAACCAAACCTCTCTGTTCATTTTGAAGGTGCCATTTACCAATCTCATTTGTTGCCTGCTTGGAAAAGACAGATTTTTAATTTTCTCTCTCCATTTTTCTCTGCCACAAGTGATTTTACAGATCTGTCACACCTCTCCCTAACCACCTGGTTGCAGTTTGCAGAGCTGCAGTCTGGTTCACTGACAATTTCTGCCAGTTTACTGATAATCTCATACCTCCCCTCTATGGCTGAAACGTAAGATAATGAGATAAAAGACTGTCAGCTTGTCCTTATTTCCAAAAATAGACAGAAAATTGGGGGAACTGGCTATTAAAAAAAGAGAAGCTCCTTACCACTGGGTGGCTTGGGGCGTGGAGGGACATTTTTCTTCGGTGGTAGCGCTGGGGTGTCCGATTTGCTTTTGAAAGGGTCATCTGAGAACCCCCCCCCTCCAAAAGAGGAGGCAAAGGGGTCTGAAGCTACTGACTACATGAGAGAAAAGAAAAGAAGAAGAATGTAAGCACACTGTAGAGTGTCTCTTGTTTCATGAAAGCTACAAGTTAAGTAAAAGCATCAACCAAACCATGAGGACAGATTTACAGAATTCTATCAGTGGTGTAAGAGGCCAACACCCACTGACAGAGGCACCAGGATTTCATTAACAGTCCAAATTACTTCTGCTCTTCATCACTAAAGTGCTTCTCAAACTTTTAGCCCTAGCAAAAAGCTGATGATCAAAAGAAAAGGAAGTAAAACTCTGCACTTTACTATTTGGCAATGAAGGGTCACGCTACGATCTGGCAATGAAGGGTCATGCTACAATCTGGCCTTGACTCTGAGGAGCAGAACCATGAGAGAAAGTGGAGAACCAGGGCAGGTTGCAGAGTGGAGAGCTGCTTCTCCAAGCTCAAGTTACACACAGCTATTTGTCTTCCTTGTAAAAGCTCAGGGAAAATTCCTAAACCATATGTTGAACCTCTCTCTTCGCTGGCTCATGCGAAGGACCCTCCTACTGATGACAAAGGCACCAAAAATTGTGCTGTGCAGGGATTTGTAGCATTCTGAAATGAACAAAGCTGTGTGCAAAGCTCAAGCTGGATGTCAGGGCTTTGCTACAACTTCTACCTCAAGGAGAACACATCAATATTTGTAAAGACTGTTGCCATCTAGTGGAGAGCTAAAACTGCACAAAAATCAGCAAGACTTATAATAATAAATACAAGCAGCTTAATCAAAGCCATGTGATAATCTATTTTCTAGCTAACATTTACTCCCCAATGTTCAAGTTATTGTGGAACTAAGGGTAAAAAGTTGGGCAACAGATGTTGGCTGAGGTAATTTGGGAATTCCAAACTCCACCTCAGAAAGGTAAGAGGAGAGTGACTGATCTAGATGAGGGGTAAGGACCTAGTTCTACCTGCAACACCCCATACACTAAGTTTCTACTCAGAAACCAAGGAAATAGCAGTTCTGTAAAGAGCTCTGAAATGTCAGCACATCATGTTTTCCACCTTCCTCTGGTTCCATGTACTCGTGGAAAAGTTTAAGGGCAAGTCAGGATATTATGAGAGATGAAGTAACCCAGAAGCAGAGTTCAGGACACAGAGGAAGGTTGGACACTGAAATATGTTAATATTTGAACAACTACTTAAGTGAAAACTACAAGTTATTTCTTTGGCTGCTCTGGTATTTGAAGATGTTGGTGAAAAGCTGATTTATCCCCTGCTGAATCTGCCAGTCTTGGTAAGACTTTGCCTTGTCCAAGATGCACGGAAAATGTTTGCTAAGTAACTAGAAAAATCTAACAGAAGTGGGTTGTCAGCTGAAAAATTACAATCACATCACACCTTTAAAAAAATCAGTACCTGTACACACAGTTTTAAAAGGACAGTTGCTTTCCTTGTAACCTTTACCTTTGACATCTGACTGAAGTCTGCAAATCCCTCACCACTACTGAAAGCACCACTTCCAAATGGATCCAGTGTTCCAAATGGGTCTGAAAGAGCAGGAAAAACAAAGTTATTTAAAATAATACTTAAGAATTATGAGAAATGCTTGGTGCCAATGAAGTACAAAACTAGGCAGGTGATTAAAAACCACTTGCATTTTGACCTGGTGTGAGATGCTACAAGATAATTCCATAAAATAACAGGTTTTCTACCAGTTGGTTGGAGGAAAAGAAAAAAAGAAAGGAGAAAAGAGAATTATGTAGTGCACACAAAGATTTAATCTTTAAAATCCTCAACATGAACAGTTCACAAGACTCATTTTCTACTCTCCACATTTGATTCTTCTTTCATAAAGAGACCCCTCCTTATTTATTTTCATGTGAAATCTTTTTCTCCTTACCTGGACCTTTCGAAGAGATACTGGAAGACGTAAAAGGATCAGTGCTTTCAAAAGGGTCAGGCTAAACAAGAACAGATACACACAATTATTTCTCTTGTCTTTTGATGCATATCAAAATCTCTTGCTTTAAAAACAACCTGTTTCCAATTTCAGATCACTCTGCTCAGTGGACATGGAGGAGAATAAAATCAACTGATGACAGGAAATTTGCATTATTAGTACATTTAATTATTGATAGCCTTGAACAAATTGCTAAGTACCTACAAATTAAACACCTTCAAGTGAAAAGTGTGACACAAACACAAGCAATGTTAGTTACTAGGACAAAAGAAGAAATGCCACCCAGAAGTGTTCAGTCTTTAAGCAACAGAGATTGAATATTCAGGTCAGGCCTTGACATTATTAATCCAGAGAGTCTAGATATTGCTTCTTTTTAAATAGATGGTGTTTCCAGTTGCTCTTCAGTTTGAGAAGTCTGCTGTTATTTAAGTACAAACCTATATTGCATGAGAAATTAACCTCCCACTGTCTGACACTGGAATATTGAGTGAACACTTGGCTGGCACGAGTCAGTAAATGCCATAAGGCTGAGGGAAAGCCTAAAAAACAACCCCAAAAATGCAGACCCCTCCCAAACAACCACACACACATGTAAGGACAGCTGAAGAACTGTGATTACACACTGCCAAACAGGCTCTCTGCAGCCCTTCCACTGTGCTGGCTCTATTGTCTGCTGGGGGCTCAGTAATCCTGCAGCCAGATCAGCTCCCCAGTGAGATTCACTATGAGACTGCACAAATAAAAACAGGGAGGGAATGGGTGGGTGCTTGAAATTCCCAAGAGAGAAGAAAAAATATCCACCTAACTGCATCTTCATCAATGTCATGGATCTGGAAAGAACAAGCTGCTGATTGCCTTAATAATCCATACTTAAATTTTAAGAATAAAATTCATATCTCATCAGTCAGGAGAAGAGTATTTAGTGATACTTCATCCCTTTGAGCTTTCAGACAATCTTATCAATAGTAAAGAAATTTATGCTGTGTAGATTTAAAAATTACTGACCTTTGAGGGTAAGGTGGGGGGTTTTGTGAATGGATCTGAGGTAAATGGGTCACTCTTCACTGGTTTCTTGAAGAAATCCTCAGGGGCAGAGGTACGAAATGGGTCACTCTCCTTAAATGGATCACCTCCAAAGGGATCTAGAAGGAGTAGGAAAAGGTAAATGGGATGTAGCACCCAGAGTGTCCATGATGAGCCATGCTGTGTTTGATCTCAGATGTCATTTTTCTTCTAAAAACACACAATGACTTGATAAATCTGATAAACTTCCAGATATCTCTCTAAACAGGACATTTACTACAAGTACATGCTTCTATGAAGGTTTATTAATAAAGAGTTACACCTATGTTATTAAGATATTGATCCTGTCAGGGTTCTGGGTTCCCACATGCAAAACAAAAATGTGAAGCCAGGAAAACCTTGGAAATCTTTGTGTTTGGCTACAAATTGTTTATCTTGCATCTGTCCTGTCATCAAGAGGGCTATTACCTGCTGGAGCAGGTGGTTGTTCTGCAAAAGGATCATGCTGGAATGGGTCACCTATGCAGAATAGAAAAATCATTTGTTTTATCCACTATTTAGCAAGATGAGCAAAGTTTCTGAAAATAAAATTTACTCAACAATTGGTTTTCAAGGTCCTAGGTAAGGTGCTGGTCACTTACTGCCTTTGAAGGGGTCTGCTCCCTTAAATGGATCTGATTTGAAAGGATCTTCTGACTGGAATGGGTCTGAATGCAACTCTTGTGTGTTATTGGTAAACATCAAGGCTTTGTTCTTAAATGGATCGTCCTGAAAATTGAGAGGAGAAACATGACAGCAACTTGCCATGGTTAAAATGCTCAGTTACTCATTCAGCAGCAATTCTATGGTATCTTGGTTCCTGTTTAATGATCTTAATTCTGAAGAGCTTTCTAAGCAAGTGGCTTCTAAGCAGAATTAATTACACAGGAGAAAGAAACGTGCAGCCTGAGGCTACACAGAACATCAAGAGATAACCATACATGTAACAATAAAAAGGTTAAAGCATTAAAGTGAAGAAGCCTTAATAGTTCTCAGAACAGGAGGAGAAGAGGAAGAGGAAGGAAGAATTAAGAAACAGGAAAGGGGCAGAATGGCTTCAAAAATGTACTCTGAACATCTACTGGAGTTTTCTTCCAGTAAGTGATTCTTTGGTTTTGCAAGTCAGAGAAACATTTGGAAGCCTCCACTGGAAATTAAAGATGTTTACACCAGCCAGGCAAGCACAGAAACCAAGCTCTGAAGTGTTTTAAGGCCACATCTCTCAATGTAATGTTGTTTTTAATCTACTTTTCTTCTCTAGAGCATTTTGTTTTTACAAAGGAAGTGTAAAGCTACATAAAGGTAGCAAGCCTGCTGAATATTTATGAAAATACTATACATGATATATATTTAACTTCATAGTAAACCCATAGGAGACATTGTGGTTGCAAGGATTCTGGAAAATATGTTTCCCTAGTGAGGAAGCACCAAGTAGATGTGCAGGTAGAATCAATCAAGGATGCAACTTTTATATTTAAAGCAAAGAGATAAGCTAAAAAAGAAAAATATTGTGATTTAGAGCATTATTAAATATCCAAATTAACAAGATACCCAAAGGAAATTGACTGGAAAAATCTTTAAGAACCTGAAGGGTCTTATGAATTGGGAAAAATACTGATTAAAAGAAAATACAGCAAAGGAGATAAATGATGCTTGAGTTGTTTAAGCAGAAGGGAACTATCTATGTGCTTTGGGAAGGGAACATGTTTTCTACTGAAATATGTACTAAACATAGCTCACTGCAAAGGAGAAATCTGTATAGCTGCTTCTGGAAGTAAGAGAGAAATATATGATTATATGAATATATCCATATATATGAATATGTTATTAAAGGGGGGTTTACAGCAAGAGAACCAAGAGATCACCTTGGTAATCTGCAGAACTTGCAAGAAGAAAACAAAACACTTGAATTGAAAATAAAGCCCCTGCTACTTCCTGAGAATAAAGATGTGGCAGGTTACAGATCAAGGTTAACATGACCTTTTCTTGTTGTTTCTCTAACTACACTTTGCTTACACATCCATATTGTTACTGTTGCACTGGCATAGAAGCCAAAGCTTAAAAATCAGCTTTTCCCCCAGCATTAAAAATCTTTGCCCTGCCTTGCAGGGATCACATATTGGCCAACACAACAAAAGGCAACTAAAGAAACACCTTCACCATTTCAGGTTAGGTGCAAGTCAAACCTAAATATTGTAAAACACTCTAAACAAGTATTTTTTTTACCGTGGCTCCATAATTGCTCCTTTCTGTCTGCCCAAGGCCTTCACTTATGTCTGCTAAATTTGTCAGGCTCCCTCCGTGAATCCCGTTGAGAGCTTCGTTATATTCTTCTATGCTCTTGTTGACTTCTTGGTGACTCTCTTGAAGCTGAGAGAGTTTACTCCTTGCCTAAGCAGTGAAAAACACTTTAGTATGTTACACATTCAACAAGGGTCATCCCTGTCAAACATGGTCACCAGGCAGCTCCATGGTCCTCCCAGCAGAGCTGAACTTGTCCTGATTCAAACTGGGTGCTGGCCCAGGTTGCCCAGGGAGGTGCTGGAGTCGCCATCCCTGGAGGGCTTCAACAAAGGAGTAGATGTGGTGCTTCAAGACATGGTCTAGGGGTCAGGGAGATGCTGGACAAAGGTTGGACTTGATGATCCTAGAGGTCCTTTCCAACCTACATGATTCTATGATTCTACTAAGCACCAAAAAGGGTTATTTCATCAATGAGTACTTTTTTTTCTCTTCTAAAAATAATCTTTTTAGGTGACTTTCAACTCTTAGCCATTCAAGGAGAAAAAAAAACAACCCAGAAGTTGTATAAATGACAGTGAATACCTGGTTTATTTCTTCCTGTGTTGATTTTAGAGATTTGATTATTGTTTCAAGCTGGACTTTTCCAGCCTGGATGCTCTGCTCCAGCTGAGTCTCTTCTTGCTGGAGGCGGTTCAGCTCTGCTTTTGCTCTGTTAAGGTCATCCTCCTGTAGCTTTAAATCTGATTCCTGAGATTGAATCTGCATTTTTAGTGATGAGATCTGAAATGAAATGTTACAAAAATCAGGGTGAGATTTGAAATAAATGTAGCTTAATAAATTAGGAATTCATATTAAACAATAGAAAGTTGTAGAGCAACCTGTAACTGCTAAGGAAGAGAAAGAACTTAATAGTAAGAACTGCAAGTTCCTTATTATATTACACAAAATCCTTAATAAAAAGCACATAGGACATGCAATAAACCCAAAGAAATATCCATGTTTTAAAGGAAATAAATACCACACTGATTATAAAGGTAACTGGTAGTCTTCAGAACTTGTCTCCTTTTGAATTCAAGCATTTATCAGGTATTACAGGTTGATTTTTAATTCTGATAAGAGTTAAAATGACACAGTTGAATATTTTTCTCCTTGCTCACTTTCTCACATGACCTCACACCCAAAGTTTCTACACTAAAATGCCACACTAACTACATTCCAATTGTATCCCCTAAAACCTCCCTTTTTACTCAGAATAATGAGGTTCACAGTGATCAAAACATGCACCACTGCCCATGGGTCAGGAATGATGCTTCTCAACCACCCTATTACACTGAATAAATGTTTTATATATTCACAGAACAGTAACAATTTATATAGAAAGAGATCCCTGGAGATCATCTGCCTCCAATCTTCATTTAGGACCATTATCAAAGGTATTTATGTTAGAAAAATCCTTCCTGGGCCCTCTGTATTTGTGTGGAAATTGCTGGTTATGGTAAAGATGAAAAACCATAATTCCTTCAATAGAATTTCCTTCCACAAAAGGCACAACACTCTTGAGCACATCCAGAATGAACATACACTCACCACCTGTGTTTCTTCCTGGCACTTCTGCCTCACATCACTCAGCATGTCTTTGAGCTTGGCTTTCTGCTGGTCCATCTCATCCAGGCGGTCCTGGGCATCTTGTTTCTGAGCCTCCAGCTCTTGCAAGTTACTTGTCTCCCTGTCTAAATCATTTTGCAGCTCCTGAGGAAAAATCCACAGTTTGTAACCGACATTTAGCTGTTGTCTTACAGGAACCATCACCCACAGACAAAGAGGCTACCAAAATCCCAACATTTCCTTTGTTTATGGGCTATTCCCTGCACGCAGATGTTTTGATTCTGCAGGAACTTGTAGGATAAATCAGGGGATAAATCAGTGTCCACAAGATGGAAAGAGATGGTGACACAGAGCACATTCTAACTATCAAAAGCAACATTCTTTGAACAAGTTTCCTAAATCACAGTGTTAGTTGAGCACTAACAAAAAAGACATTTCAAATCTGTTCACTTGCTATCTCCTTATATTAACCAGCATGAAAACATTTCTGATGGAGAACAGGAAAGCAAGTTAGATATAAATCCATGAAAGGAGGAAAGACTTGCCCAGAGGCAACATAAGGAAAGACAGAAGAAAGAATCCTTAATTCCCCACATATTATTTTAGAATAAATTGAAAACTAATAATGATAAACAGAGTTTTTACCTGAACTTCATTTGTTTTTTGTCTGATTGATTCCTCCTTTTCCCTAATATCCTGCTCTAGTGAATACTTTTCTCTGGAAGATAAACACACATATTCATGGTAAGTTAAAGAATACAACACACACATGGGTGCATGCAAAAATCAATTAAATATTTATTCAGGAAAAACCACACAGCCAAAAATGCCAGTTCATATTCTGATATATTCTTTAAAGAGCTAAAGGTATATACACATATACAGGGGGGCCTACAAGAAAGCTGAGGAGGGACTTTTTATAAGGCTTGTAGTGATAGGACAAGGGGTGATGGGTTCAAACTGAGAGGGGAGATTTAGATTGGAAATTAGGAAGTTTTTCACTCTGAGGGTGGTGAGACACTGGCCCAGGTTGCCCAGGGGGGTTGTGGATGCTCCAACACTGGATGGATTCAAGACCAGGGGCCTTGAGCAACCTGCTCTAGTGGGAGGTGTCCCTGCCATGGCAGGGGGGTTGGAACTAGATGATCTTTAAGGTCCCTTCCAACCCAAACCATTCTGATTGTACAGTATTTTTCAAGGCACAACTGATATCTGCTCCATAACCAATCTCCTGAAGTCACCAGGTAGAATCCAGGCTGGCTTTACATAGTTGGCTAATGGTAGATTATCAGTGGGAGATTTGCCACCAATTTCAGTGACAAATTCTAACAAACTAACAGCAAACAAGAAGAACTGACACATGAGTCCTATATAAAGAACTGGTTCTCCTGCTCCAAGATTCTGTTAATAGTCTCCACCAATTACCTCTGTAGCTGTGCAATTTCTTGACTAATATCATCCAGCTCCTTCACCCCTGTGAACTCCCCTGATCCAACAGAACTTGAACTATCCTGTTAAGAACAAAACAGTCTCTTAAAAAGCCAAGTCATGACAGATCTTCCTTTACAGAGGCTGTGGATAAAGGCAGGACACAAATCTCATTATTTACATTTGTAAAATTCTATGGGAGCCAGCAGATGATTATGCAGCAAGCAGTGAGCATGCCCCACAATTCCACCTGTAGGGCAGGAGAACTTTTCCTATGCCCACGGAGCAGATGGGACAGTGGAAAGACACAGCAGTTAAAGGACATGCACAATGTCAACAAATAAACTGCAGGCAATGGGAGAATTCCAATTAAAATACTAAACCCCCAGCTCTGCTAACAGCAAAGCTTCCAGGGAGCTGCATGAACCTGGAGTGTAATTACAGTCTCCTTGAGCCCTGCCACAAGTGAAAGGCAATTTCTGCAACTAAACCCAATTTCCTGCAGGTCATTTCTACAGCCATCCAGGTGTAGAGCAGGATGATGCAGAGGGTCTCTCTTGCCTCTCAGACCAGAGAATTGTCATTGGAAGTTATTAAGGAAGGGTTTCAGCATTTGATACAGAATTTGTCATTATGATAAAAAGGATTACTGGCTCTTTTTTAAAAAAATAAAAATCACTGAGACTGAGTAAAAACTGCAACACTGAAGTTACTGCTAGTACAACAGATCAGGGGATCTATCATTTTTAAATGGCATTTTAAGAAGAAGAAAGTACAGTTTGCTTGCTTTGCTCACTTTGAGATTGTTGTGATAACCACAGCAAGTTTGGCTTTATTCAACATAAAAAACCCCCTGAGAATCCAACCAACAAACCACAAGCAGCTAGCACAGTAAAATGTGACATTTTTTGCTGAAGCAATAGGTGAATCTACAGTTTAATAAGTTAATTAAGTCCTCACTTTTGGGTGAGCATTCCTTTTGTTAATATGCCATTGGGTAATCCTAAATAGCACCAACAATCCAGATTAATTCTCCAAGCTAGCAAATTGGAAGCTTCTAATATCACTTTTATCTTTTCAGAGCAGATCCAGATACATCCTGATCCTGCTCTACAGGATAATACTAAGGGATTACCAAGTATGATTATGAAATAAGTTGAGCTGAATTACAGCACAGCTCAGCACAGCACAGAAAACTGCTCTGCTAACAGCAGCATACAGTTTATTTCATGTTATATCCAGCAAAACCCCACAGCAGATGAATAAAACAAGACACAATGGACTGAAAATAATGGGAAGCTGGAAGTTCTTGCAGTGTATTTACTGCCCACAGCTTCAGAGAACTGGTACAGGAGTAACTTCAACATGCCCACACTGAGCTGCCTATCAAAGAACTTCCCAACAGGCTCAAACTGGTGAAGGAAGCAACAGCACTGGGTCCATCACTGGCACTGGTGATGTTATCATCATGCCAAGAGCAAGTGTCACAGAACACAAGAGCAAAGAGACAGGAGAAGGTGTAGAAATAGTGTTTTGAAGTTACAAGTAGTGCCCACAAAGATTTGCAGCCTTTAGGGTGTTACAGTTACTCACACGACGCATTTCTGTTAGTGCTGAGATCTCAGTTCCTACAGGGGTCAAGTAACCTGACAGAGTCTACAGGAAAAGGATAGAGGAGAAACCTTAAGAGCAGCAGCAACATTTAAATTATTTAGAGGCTCAAAAGCTTTCTGGTTAGGGAAAGTAAAAGAAAGTAAAGGAAAATCTTATGTCATTTATAGAAAGGATGAATATTGCCATGACAGAGAGATTTATTCAGTGAAGTTTCAGAAATACACCAACACACTGCTGAGGAAAAGAGCAAAGCAGTTCAGGAAAAGATGCTCCAGTAGAATGTTCTGCTACAAGGGATGAATCCAACACCAGTTCCCAGAAACCAGGAGTCTTCAACTCTTCATTTAGCCATTAAAAATCTTACATATTCATGGGAGGAATTTGGTACTGATCACAGTCACTAAACCACCTTTTAACAGTTGCTTTTAACTTAAAAGTTTAAAACCCCCAACTTTATCTATGATAAAAGAGTATTTCTCATGCTAGGCTTTTCTCAGCTTTATTACTCCTCTATTTATGGAATATTCTATTGCATCTTTCTTGACTTATTGTCTTGAGTTGTTAGATTTATGTGTATTTTCAAATGTTAAAGAATTTTGTAAGAGGAGGGAAGAAGAAATAATTGGCCAATCTTTACCATAATATTACAAGCAAAAAAATTGTACAAAATCAATACTTAAAACCAATTCCAAAGCACATAAGCTCAGTATTATCTACAAATAATCCATGACTTACCTGTAAGGGAGTGTTCCTCTCTGTGGGAGGGATCATGTCTGGGGACAACACTTGTGGAGGATCAATCCCTTTACTGACCTTCTGCTGGATGAGATACATTGCTAGTGCAAACTGGTCTTTGCTCAGCTTCCCCATCTGCCTCGTGTCTGCCAGAGCCCTGGGAAAAACCAGAAATACTTAGAAATAAGGCAAGTTTATTTCTCCTCTATCAAGAAGCCTGAAATATATTAAATTCAGCCTCATCAGAGCTTGCTTATTCTAGTGAAAGAGCTCCATAAACAGAGCAGTATTTTATTAGATGTATTTAACTCTCAGTGTTACTTTGAGAAACTATTTAGAGCACTAGAACTTAAAAACTTTAGAGCACTAGAACTTTAAAAAATTTTAAAAATTCACAGTTCACAGCCTGACTATTCTCCTCTCCCAGAAAAGAAAAAGTGAGTATTAATTTCTCCCTTGTTTTTCCATATAGTGCAGCAACAGGACAAGTAAAAGAAGTTGGGGTTGATTGGTTGGTTTTTACGTTAGGATCAGAATTCTGGCTGAATAATCTTCCCAGATCAGCAAGTTACAAAAATACAGCCACTAGGGAATTCTTACCATATATGTGCTAGGAGATTCTGAGACAGACCTGAGTGCATAAAAATGTCCTTTACTTCTTGGCCACTCACAAACCCATCCATGTCTGTGTCTGTTTTTAGGAAAATTTCATCGTATCGCACTTTTTCAGACATGGGCACCACCCAGTTCACAGAGGGCTGCAAAACAAAGTTTTATATGTCAGAAGAAAACAAAGAGTCTTCATCAACATACAGAGTATATAAGACATTAGACAGAGGTGCTGAAGATCTTGCACAATCAAATCTGATGAATAAATAGGTATTTCCCCTTCCCCTCAATGTTTTAGCTTAATACTTTTTATCTGAATTAGAAACACTGATAAACACTAATCATCAATTGAAAAACATTCATGCTTTGGAAATATGGACCCAACTGGTCCTCATGCTAATAACAGAGGAGCTTTAGAAGGTAAATTAATGATTTTTTGGTATTAAAGCAGATACATGAATTTAAATACTGATAAACACTAATCATCAGCTGCAAAGCATTCATGCTTTGGAAATATGGACCCAACTGGTCATACTAAGCCCTCATGCTAGTAACAGAGGAGCTTTAGAAGGTAGATAAATGATTTCTTTGGTATTAAAGCAGATAAATGAATAGAATCTTTCTGTGGTTTCACTTGCTATGCAAAGTGAACATTCCCTGCAGGGTTTGCTACCTCAGATTCAAATCCACCTGCTCCTCTCCCATTCTTCCATTCTCATTTCCTTCCTTCCACCCTCATCACCCAACAACAAACAATTCTCAGACAAGTGCTCACGAGGCAGAAATCCAAAAGCAGCTGGATTTCTTCCTGCAGTTTAGGAATATAAAAAGAAAAGAAGCTTTGCACCTGTGCTTGTTTGATGCTGTGCTTGGGAGACAGGCTCCCTGTGCTGTTGAGGCTGTTGACACTCCCATGAGATGGGGTTGACCGGAGGCTGTCTTTTGGTGGAGGACTTGCAGGGAGAACAGGAACAGCACCAGGGAAGACAGGAGTCTTCTTTCTTTTAGAAGGTGGTATGAGAGAAGGGGGTAACAGTGAAGGAACTGGCTCTTTCTCAAGAGCTCTATAAACCAAATGCATTGCCTGCAAAGGCAAAAAGGTCAGAAAGCATTAACAATTAGAAGGAAAAGCAACAAGATTTTTCCAGTGTCACTCATTTACATATTAGTAAACCAAAGAGAGTAAGATGAGAGATGTAAAGCAGAGCAGGTCACTGGGAATGTAATTCCAAAAAGTTTAATCTTGATGACACAGGCAAGAGGCAGGAGATGGATTTGAGCATGACCATTTAATAGCTCCATCTGAACACTTTAGATTAGAACAG
>VYZX01023806.1:377944-430764 GCA_013401335.1 Brachypteracias leptosomus | reverse complement strand
GGCCGGGGCCTGCTGGGCCGCCGCCCGGGAGGGAGCTCCTGGGACAGCTCAGGAGAAGCGCCTGGCCCGGGGACAAAGCGGCCGCGGCTTATCTGGCCCCAGCAGCCAGAGGAGCTCTCGCCGTCCCGTCCCGCCGCCGCTCAGCCCCCGCTTCCCGCAGGCTCTGCGCTCCCAGCCGCGGCTCGTTCTCCTCCAGCCAAGCCGTGACCTACCTAGGGATGGACAAAGTAGGTCTAGGAACGGCCGCGGCTGCCCTGGGGAATTGTCTTCCAGGAGCAGAGCACTGACAGACCCTGTAAGTGGATGACCCGCATCCAACTTTCTGCTGGGAAAACCCACTTATTTTATTTCCTTACACTGAACCTTGGCCAAACAGACCTCACCGAACTGTTTCCTCTGGGCTATGATCAAATACTCAGCATCACACACAACGAAGTTAAATCCCTGAACCACAGCCTGAAGGTGGCCATATATAAAAGCTAAATCAACCAGAATTTAAGACAAAAGGTAGTGGTCACCATCCTTACAGTGTATTTCAGAAGCTTTCACAGTTCTACACCCCACGGGGTCACTGGAATTGTTTTACAGCACTGGGAGAAGCAGAAGTGAAAGAATTTGAGCTAGAAACTGCCTGAACTGAATTTGGGGCTTCTGCAGATCCTCCTGCTCCCCATCTTCTTACCACACAAACCTCTGCTCAGCCAGTGGCTGGGTAGCCTAAAGGTAAATGCAAAACCATCGGCTCTGGAAGTCTGACTTTGAAAAAAAGAAAAACTAAACCAAAAAAAACAAAATTTACAGCATTAGTTCTTGAGGGCAGGGAAGGAAATGCAGAACCTCAGAAGGGATGAAGGAAGTGACTAAAGAAGTTACAAGAGTGGGTTCCAAGAGAGGTCAGACAGAACAGGCACAAGGTTCACTCCTCCCACCACCCTATTAGAAAAAAAAAAATAATAATTTTATATTAACCAGGCACTGAAGGGGAAAACACTGAAAACAGGAGAAAACAGCCACAGTGATCCCCAACACTGACAGGTGCAGCTTAGCAAAGCTCAGCTCCTTAGTTTAAACTATATCCTGAACCACACTCTTCAGATTTGAGATGCCAAACCCTTTGTTGAAAGATCATAGGAAGCTTGTTATGATACTTCCTCAACCAAAAATGAGCATGGATTTTACATTTCATATTAAACCGTGGAAGTGTAAACCAGTTCCAACACCTGGTGCTTGTTTGCAGGTGAGTTTAATACATTTTAGCAGGGTTCAGATGTAGTTAATAAAAAAAATAACCTTTTATAGAGAATTTAACTATGTTATGGCATTTTTATTAAAAATAACTGAAACCGGTCACAAAATTTAATATTGAATTAAAAAAAATAATCCTGGCTTAAACTCTATCCTGCAGATTCTAACAAGCTGGTAACAAACTATCAAATTCTCTATAGAGAGATTTCAGTAAAAAAAAAGAAGTGAACTTCTTTCAAACAATGAAAGTTCTCCCTTCCTCATGGTGTTCCTCACTGCTCTATTCTTTCCAGATCTTTTTTTTTCCTCTCTAGCTTCCTCTTAAACTGTTGCTCAAAATATTTTTCTTCTATAACCCTTTCTCCTGCTCTTTCTGTCTGCTTTGTGTTCATTTCCTTTTCAGGACCCTAATATTAAGATTTCACTTTTATGCATCTGTTAGTTATGAACCTACTGGTTTAAAATCACAGAACCATAGAATGGTTTGGGTTGGAAGTGACCTCAAAGACCATCTAGTTCCAACCCACAGCAGGGACACCTCCCCCTAGAGCAGGTTGCTCAAAGCCCCATCCAGCCTGGCCTTAAACACATCCAGGTGGTAATAAAGAACCAGAACAAATCCAAGAATTTCATATTACCTCCATTTCTCCCCATGTTTCATCTCCAAAGTCTTCTACATAAACCTCATCATCTTTTATCAAGAAGTTGCCAAAAATTGTGCCAGTTCTTACCTTTGAGGGAATAAGGGGGAAAAAACCAACCCAGGATGCTGCTTTGCTTAAGAGTTTTCATCTATTTTTTCTTTAAACAATACTTCTGTATAATATATTCCACACAGAGTAATAATATCAAGAACCCCATAGATTTTTGTAGCATTTTAGGAAGAATTCGATCCTTTTGGACAACTCTTTCAAATAACTGAGTGAGGGGGCTCCCTCCCCACCAGCTCCCACACCGGGAGCTGCCTCACTGCCCCCTCCAACCCACTGCCCTCACTCAACCTCCGTCCAGAAACTGCTCCTGGAAACACACCGGGGCCGGGGAGCCCGGGGAGGGGGCCCTGAGGGGCAGGGCCGGTCTCGGCGGAGACTCTCCCAGTCCATGGCAGCGGCCGCCGCCCTCACACGACACTGAACTCGCACCCCTGACCAACATCGGCCCTCAGCCTCCCGCTTTTCAGGTCCCGCCTTTTCCACGGCGGGCTCTGATTGGCTGCGCCGTCCCAGCTGATTGTGACTCGGGATTGGATTGGGTGAGCACCCCGGGGAGGCGGGACAGGCTGCCACGTGCCCTCACGGCGAGGTGCATGCTGGGGCTTGTAGTTAGCGTCCTGGCGTGCCCGCCGGCAGCATGGTTGCTTGGGATTGGCTGGTGCGCCAGGGAGGCTCTGCGCCGAGCCAATGAGAGGGCGGGATGTTAGGAAGTCGCGGTCTCCGGGATACAGCCTGGCGCCGACCGGGTGGAGCAACTGCCGCTGCTGAGGGCCGGGCCGTTCCCGATGGCTACGATCGCTGGGGCGCTGAGGGCGGGCGGAGGGCAGGTGAGGCGGCAGCTCCCGGCCCGGCCGCCGCTCCTCCACCCGCTCTCGGTCCCGGGACCGGTGTTTGAGCGGCGTGTGTGGAGGGCCCGCACCGGAGAGCGGCAGGAGGTGGCCGGGCAGGGCCGTGGAGAGCGGGAGCGTCTGCTCAGACCGGGGAGCTGGGCCGGGCCTCCCGCCTCCCCCTCTGAGGGCTTTCCGCATCCTCTCCTCGCAGGGACTCGGCGGTGGTTCCCGCAGGGCACCCAGTGCGGGCCGCTCCGCCCTTCCTCGGCCCTGGGAGCTCTCTGCGGAGCTGGAGAACACCGGAGAAGCTCCGTCCTCCCGCAGCAGGTTCCTGAAGGCGCGCAGCGAGAATGCCCAGGGCGGGCAGTGGTACCAGTCGGCGGGGAGTGCTGGGCGGGCCGGGAGCAGACACGTTGTTAAAAGCTCTCCGGGGAGCGCTGCCCACACACGGCTGAGCTCCGCTCTGAGCAAAGTGGCACAACTAGAAAGCAAAATCCTGAATCGGAAGAAGCAGATGGAGTTACAGAGAACTGCCCCGGGCCGGGAGCCCTTGGAGGAGGAGTCGTCCTCCTCTGCTTCCAGTCCTGAACACAGTGCAAGGGGCAAGAAATACCTGAAGAAATATGCTAATGCCAGTGGAAATAGAGCCCTTGGTAATGCTTGTTCTGAAGAAGAAGAAAGTGTCCAAAACTCTAAAAAGAAAGTGATGGTTAAGCAGCAGCTTGGTTGGGATAGTGATGAAGAGGAAATGAGAGAACTGATGGAGCACTCCTTAGAATTTTCCAGCAGAAATGAAGATCAGAAGGTCATTCTAAGTGATTCTAAATGGGGTGGAAAGGTAAATACAAACTTTGCTGGATTGTGTATTTTTATTTGCACTTCTATGAAATTGTGTTAAATTTGTAGGTTATTCTTTTATTCCTCTAACACTAGAAACTAAATTTTAATTTTTCATTTGTGGCCTGCTCATGGTATGATTTAACTTCAATTCACATTTTAAAGTTTAAACCATTATAATTTGTTTTCCTTTTTAGTCATCTCCACATAACAAATGAAGTAACAGCTAAATCTCTTTTTCATGTTCTTCAAAAGAGCAAGACTCCTGTTTCACCAGGAAAGCCTCTGCCATCTCCTAAGGCAAGTTCACCAGCAGAGGTATCTAAAGCATCTTCTTTTCATACCAAAGACTCAGAGAAAAATGGTTTTGGTGGGGTTACTTCAACACCTTCACCAGGCACCAGAAACTTGCCAGGCTCTCCATCACTCTCTCCTGTCATGAAGGACAACACTGGGAAGATGGTTCTGCCAAGGCCAGGCAAGGCCAGGCAAAGCCAAATGTCACTGGGAAGTGACAGAAGTGAAATAAACTCATTAGATGAATTGTTTTCAGGAGCAGATGATGCAGAAGATTCAAGTAGCAGCAGCAGCTCCAATGGTAAGTTAATTCTGAGAAAGTCTCAGTTGACTTGGTGTGAATTGTATTGAATATCTACTAATATGTCCTAAATATCAGTACTAATCTACTGATAAATTTACTAATAAACAGGGGCAAATACTCACTTGGAGAGGTGTAATTTTATCTAAACTGAGGCACTGCCAAAGAAATGCCATTGAGCTGATGCCTTTTTCTAATTCCTACTTAAATTTTCCTTGGCTTTTGATTGAATGGGTTCAGTTTAATGATGCTTCTCTGGGTGATTCTGAATTGTGACATCAAAACAAGTCTAACAGGATCAGTGGGGGACAATGTATTAATGGGTCTGAGGGAGAACAAGGATAAATGAGGGGCAGAGGGAACCTCCTGAACTTGAGTTTGGCAAAGGAGGAAATTTTAGGAAGAGCTGCTGCCAAGGGAAAGGTTCAAAGGGATTGACTGATTACTTTTTAGTTATTAAGCCAATATTTTCCTGGCTGAAGGGAATGTATACTATAATTTTCATGCAAATTATCACATTGCTGTGCCATCTGATTGCAGACTTCAGACTCAATATCCTGAGCCTTGATGATTTGGCACCAGACATCACCAGTGAGGCAGCAGAATTGAAGGAGAAAGTAAGTGGTGATTCCCTCCCAGCCCCTATTTCTGGCTGCCTTTGTTTGCATGTTCTAAAATAAGCTCTTCTGTTCTCAAATAAGCACCTCTGCTCTCAGAGGCTGGCTGAAGTGGGCACATCTCCTTAGCTGTGAGGCTTAGATCAGGGGTTCAACAGTCCAGAATCTTTTTTTAGTGTCTTTTTCCATATTAAATGTACCAGCCCTGTGCAGTTTGCAAAGTGACACAGAAAAGCATTTTTAATTCCTAATAAAACAATAGGAACTCTCAGGGAGGGATATTCTATTTTGTTATCCTCCTAACTTACAGCTGTTCTCTTTTATAGGGGACAGATGTTCCCATTACTCAAGAATCAAACAGAAACTCCCAAAAAGAGACATTTCTGGGGGAAAAAGACCCAACTTCTCTCAAAATGACAAGCACAGCAACTGAGGTGAATGTTTCCAAAGGAGATACTGAAAAAACTGTGAGTGAAGATAAAATTTCTGAGCACTTAAGTGGAGGTTCAGCAGATTCCTCTAGACACAAACAGGATTATCTTGAGCATGATGAGACAACTGTTAATTCAGAGTATTCTGAAGACTTTGAAAGTTCTCAGTCTACAACAGACAGAGAATCTGCATCAGAAATATCAGAGGAGTGTTCTGAGAGCTGCAGGGATTCTGGAACCCACCCCTCCCCAGCATCATCCCCATCACTTACCAGAGAGCAGCACGACCAGGTCCACAGAGTGACTCTCAGAGAAGCTGCAGTTCAGACAGTGGATCCTCCCTTCACCTACTACTGGCCAAAGAGTAAGTTGACAAGATTGAGGCAATTTTCCCTGTTTATATTATATATGCTGACCTAGCCAGCCTTGCTAGAGCTCTTTTCAGAACTAGCTTCCCTTAGCTGACATTAAAAACTTTCTAATCTGTAGAGAAGGTTGGAATTGCACAACAGCATTTTTCTGTCTGACAGAATTCCCTGTTAGGCTCTAGAGCTGTTCTGCAGCCCCTGATGTTCCCAGAGATGGCTGCAGATGAACCAAACTCTAGCACTAAACCTCCAAACCCACTAATCCTCATTTTCTCCCCCCCAGCAAACACCTCTGCAGTACTTAACCCACCCCTAGGACACAGTTATGTTGATCCAGTGCCTATTGCCAGTCACATCATCAGCATGGATGCAGTAGAAGGTACTGAAAAACATGTTTTTTACTCTTTATTTTATGCATCTAACCCCTCCATGGGGGTTTTGCTCTCACCCCCTAACCAGAATGTGTCTCTCAAGTTCTCCTCTCATCTCTTGCAGCCCTGACAGCTTACAGCCCATCAGTCCTGGTGCTAAATTCCATCCTGAAACAGCACCTGATGCTGACTCAGAAGTTTGTAGAGAACGTTCACCACCTTCACTTCTCCCTCGTGGAGTCATTGGAGAGGGAGAAGTTTCACTATCACACCCTGGAAGAGGCTAAAGAGGTACCTGTGGGAGGCCAGAGAGCAGCCTAGGCCTGTGTTCCTTTCCAAATGCTTCTGGTAACAGCAAACAGCTTTTATAGAAGGGTTTGGGTTGGAAGGGACCTCCAAAGGTCATCTGCTCCAACCTCCCTACACCAGCAGGGACATCTCCACCTAGGGCAGGTTGCTCAGAGCCCCATCAAGCCTCACCTTGAAGGACTCCAGGGATGGGGCCTCCCCCCCCTCTCTGGGCAGCCCATTCCACTGATCTAGCACCCTCAGATTAAAGAACTTTTTCCTAATATCCAACATCCAATATCCATTTTCATTGCTTATTCTTCATTAATCAGATAAAGTTTGTATCACTACTGAATAAATTACAGCATAGAAAAAGAATATTATAATGGCCATATTAATAAGTCAGTTTATACCATTAAAAAAGCCTCATAGTTTTGGCAGAAAAAGCTTTTTCTGCTGTACCTTTAAGTGGCCTCAAATGAGCAAAGATCTTCCTGATGCAACAAAAACTGATGCTTTTGTTGCAGCTGGTACAGAAAAGTGCAGATACCCTGATTTATTAATTAAATACCAGAAAGTATTTATCTGCATCATAAAGAAATGTGTGTGTTAACTTGTTTTTGCAGTACATCAAGAACCACAAATCCCTACCTCTGACAAGCAAGCACGTGAAGAAATCCTGAGAGCACAGGAGGAAAAACTCTGAATTTTAAGTAAAATTTACATTTAAGCATTTCAAGCTGGAATAAGAACCTCTTCCACATTCCTGGAAGGATGTGTAGTAACTGCTGTGTATCTGTTATACATAGTTTTTCTATATCTGAATTTTTTACATAATACAGGGCAAGGCAGGAACCTTCAGCCAGACTGTGTCAGTGTTCAGCCAAAGAGAAAGCACAAAACCACTTCCCTCTAAAGGGAGTGGGGTAAATAAATCACACTCTGCACATTTATCCTGTAATTGTGTGATCTCTGATCACAGGAGAAGTGCCAGGCTATCCTTATATGCACAAGGAAAACAACTGCCATAGAAAAATACCAAATCCTGACTTTAGGGCCATATTTAAAGGTGTTTCTGGTTAATTCAACTTGTCAGCTCACTACCAAACCAACCCCAGGCCAAGTTAAATGCACTCCAAGGCTTAGAGCAAACGTCCAGGAATCTACTCTGAAAGAGGAGCCACCATTTGATTTTTATTAAAAAAAAAAAAAAAGAAAAAAAAAAGAAGAGGTGTTTATTGGAAGGCAAAACAATAAAGTTCACAAGTTGGTAACATACAGGTGGTGTGTGCTGATTCACAGACAGTTACAGTGCCACAACTACAGCAGATCTAGAACAAACTGATATCTCACCACAGGAACTGGAGGGGGGGAAGAGGGTGTCTGCTCTACAAAGAAGAGGTGACCACCAGGCAGGCCTGGGAGGGGAAGTCCAGTCACCCCTTTCACTGGTGGTCTCTGGAAACAGTTACAAAAGGGGGGTGGGGTTGGGGTTTTTTCTCTCTCTTTTTTTTTTTTTTCTTTTTTTCTCATTTAGCTTAAAGGAAATTTTCCAAGAACGTTTCATTGTTAGAAACCTGCAGAGCAGAGAAAATGGATTCTCTTTCTAGTGAACTAAGTCAGCTTTTATTAAAGGGTATATACAAAAATAGAAAAAGCTTCAAGAATGTCTTCCCATACAAAGCGTCGGCGCGTGAAAAGCTAGAGCAGGGAACCCTCGTGTTCTGACCAGAGTTGTGGCTGCAGCAGCTGCTGGGTAGGGGTGGTAAGTTGGGTGGTAGGTTCTAACAAGCTCCCACAGTGCTCATAGGTCACCTCTACTGGATCTAGATGCTTCCTTCCCCTTTTAGACATTAGGATACACTGCTCAGCATCAGTCTGACTTGATCCCAAGGCAGCACCCCTCCACTTCAAATAGAATTAACCTTTTGAGAGAAATAAACATACATTATGGAACTAAAGAACACACAACCACAGCAGATCAACGTCTGTAATTCCACAGGAATGAACAAATCACAATCCTACACCGGGGAGGGCTTGGCTGGGGTTTGATTCTAGTATAAAATGGGTGGCTAATTAAAAAATTTTGCAGAAGAAATGGAAATTAAACCTGCCAAACATGTCAGAGGAACATCTGGCCTCTTAACACTACAGAACAAGTGTTGGAGCACATGTCCTAGCTTCCCACTTTCCACCAGAGTTTTTAAAAGTAAGTCATTTGTCACTTCCTCCAGACTTTTAATCCGGATTTATACAAGTTTTAATGTTCCTTCTTCAGAGAGTCTTATTCGGGTGGTGGAGGGTCTTGCGTGTCACGCTTCACTGAAACAACAGGACAAAGAGTTCTTACACATCCTGCAGTCACCTGCACTCCCTCAAATGTTTCATGGGATGAAGGCTCTAGAAATAAGGAATTTTTCCTCTTGGGCTTTATTTGAGAGCCTGTTTCATGACACAGATCTACTGCAGCCACAGGCAGAAGTGACTTTTTGCTCAGGGTGACATTTTTTTTTTTCCTTTTTAGCACTGGCAAGTGTAGTTGTTTTACATAACACAGACTCTCTGCAAAAATCCATCCTTTGGGTCATTGTCTTCACCTCCACTTGCTCTGAACCCTTCCTACACTCCAGGGAGTTCAGTGGCAGTTCTGAACGTGGTGCTAATTGCAGGAAATGGGGTTGGGCAGGGCCAGGCAGTGAGCACGGTCTGACTTCATTCCAACCACTCTCCTGCTGAGTGGCTCCCTCTGCTCACTACCTTGGGGATTCTTCCTCATTTTTGGAGGTAACAGCCAAAGATGCAGGGTCTCAATATCACAGCCAGGAAGTGGCTGACACAGAAGATGCTAATTAATTAACATTTCACAACGAGAATACAACACAGCTCCTCAGAAGGAAAAGATGCTGCGTTAATCAAGTGTAATCTGCTTACCTCGTGGTTTAGTGTATCCATTACATTAGAAAGAATTAAGAGTTAGTGTCCTTTGATTTGGGTTTACAGCAAACAGCACAAAATCACCCTGAGGTTTGAGACTGCTCAGAAACATTCACTTACATTCATCCCTGGCCTTCATGCGGGCGATAAACGAGTAACTCTTATTTCTTCGGTAGTTCTCGTAGGGGTCATCCAATGCAACCCCCACTCCTTTGTACTGATCCCACTTGTCCCGGATATCCCCTCCTTTAATTGGATCCTGAATTCCTTGCTCCTTGGCTCCCAGTCCACCAGATCCACTCCATCCTGCAGAATATTGCAATCCTGTAACTCATTCTGATTACTACAGTTCTGAAGACCCACGAGCACAGACATTTTGGGAACAACCAAAGAAGGTGTCACTTTGACGTAACAACCAGCCTGAAACAACACAACTGCCCCATTTATTTCTAAAGCTTTAATATGCAGAGATTCTGGGAGCTGACATCACCACAACACTTAAAAACCTTCAGGAGGGCCAGGGGAAAGACAGCACAAGGCCAAGCTGTCCAGCCAACCCTGCTGACCCACACTGCAGGAGAGGAAACTGGGGTGGGAAGTTCTGTTTGGTGCCTAATTCATGTCCCTATCTTCCACATCCTTCCCAGAAAGGCAACAATCAACACTGGGCCACGTTCTATATACTTAGACATCTGTCTTTGGAATACGAGGGGGTAATTACTGATGAACATGCATTAATTAATTGTATCCATGAGTCTGGTGCCTGATTTTGTTTCCTGGTCTGTGTAAGATTCCAGAACAGCATCTTACCCATTTTCACGAGCATTTGATGGCCTTTATTTTCTTCTCCAAGTCTTGATTCTGGTATAGGAGGCCCAGAACTGGAGCCCAAACCAGCAGAAGAACTAAGGAAATGAAAAGAACAACTTAAGAACAATGACCCTATTCTGACACAAAGCAAGGTCACTTCTATTCTGTTAAACATTAACACCATGATCCCATCCACCCCACTAGGATATTCTTCATAAAACTATTAGATTAAGGAGTTGTAAAGGTGCCAGAAACACCTTGTCAGTGCAAGGGACATCAAACACTATGAGAATACTCTGAGGATTCCTCCTGCTTCCACAAAGCCTTCAGAGCTGCACAAAAAGCCACCATAACAAAGTAATATTCTCTCTAGAAGCACATATAATAATTTCTAAATTTGCTTCCCACCTTCTTTTCTACTCTTTGTTGAGATGCTGATTATACCCAGCTGATGAGAAACGCCCTTGCTGGGACTTCTCCAAAGTCAAGAGGATGGAGACTCCCTTTTTTACAAGGAGTCACATGGAAAAAACAAGAGGGAATGGTTGCAAGTTGCTCTTGGGGAGATTCTGATTGGAATCCAGAAGACAATTCTTTACAGTGAGAACAATTAATCATTGGAATAGTCTCCCAAGGGAAGTGATTAAGACAATTACATTACATTAAGACAATTTTATGACTCGGCTCAACAGGGTGCTGAGCCAGCTCATTGAAACTGGATTTTTCTATCTGGAAAGGTTGGACTAGATGATCCTTGAGGTCCCTTCCCACCTGGCATTCAGTGATTCTATGAACCCACGTGAGCAGAGCAATAAACCCCAGGGCTTACGGAGGAGTGGGGCTGCGGGAGCGGGAGCGGCGTCGCCTGCCCGGCGAGTACGACTTCGACCTGGAGCGGGAACGGGAGCGGGAGCGGCTGTGGGAGGAGCGGGACCTGCTCCTGCTCCTGGGAGAGAGAGCACCACAGGTTACCAGAGGAGATGCACAAGTTACCAGGGCAGCACCCAGGGCTCCTCACTCAGCCCCTGAAGTGCTGGCGCCTGAGACTTAAGGCCCAAAGTTGATCTATGGCTGAACCCCACACCTAAATAATGTATTTGGGAGCAGTAACCAGGGGAAAGTGAATTTTTTCTCTATTTGGAGATTGCTGCAGGGCCGTGGGACCCAACACCCAGCCCTGCTGAGAGATAGGTGGCCAAGACCCAAAACAAGACAGAGATCCTCCTTTAGGTTCCTCTCCAGGCCCTAGCCAGGCTTTGGGCAGAATCCAAAAGGGAGGGTAACACCAGATATTCCTTCCACGTTTGAAGTTCTGAAGGTCGTTTATTCAACTGTATAAAAGCTGGACCCTCTTGCAGCGACTTGGGATGTCTCACCTACAAGTGGACACTCTGTGTAGGGCTTCCCCATTGCTGGGAAAGGTTCCCCAAATCCTCACTGCAACTGGGGCTCCCCAGTGACTGTGGACTAGAGTTTCTTTCCCTGCTTATCCCTGCTGCTGAACACGTCATTGCAGTGCTGGATGACTTGGAAATAGGCAGTAAAATCAGTTTATACTCTTCTGTGGGTGTCTGTTCCTTCTGCTGACCCTGTCAGCTGCCTAAACAGCCCCGAGGGTTGGTTCTTCCCCATCCCCTGGTTGCTGGGATCCAGCCTGCTGCACCCTACCTGGACTGGGAGCGGGAGTAGGAGCGGGAGCGGGAGCAGGAGCGGGACCTCGACCGCGAGTAGGAGCCGGAGGATTTGGAGGAGCGGGAGTTGGAGCGGGAGGAGGAGCGACCGCGGCTCTTGGACCGGCTGCGGGAGCGAGAGGGTCCACTGCAAGAGAACAGAGACACCCTGAGAACCAGCACAAACACCACTAAACCTCCATTCAATTCACTCTACACACAAGCACTGTGGTTCCACAGACAACCCAGTGAAAATTTGAGCATGGCAGAAACTTTTTTGCAGCTTAGAGAGAAATTCCAGCGAGTTGAAACTCAGTTATTCCATCAGTGTACTGCTGAATGGACTTGTCCTCTCCCAGAAGGCCAATCCCAGCCTGGGCTGCATCAAAAGTGTGGCCAGGAGATCAACAGAGGTGATTCTGCTCCTCTGAGACCTCACCCGGAGCTCTGCGTCCAGTTCTGGAGCCCCCAGCACAAGAAGGATGGGGACATATTGGAGCATGTCCAGAGGAGGCACCAAAATGCTCAGGGGAATGGAGCATCTCTGGTGTGGAGACAGGATGGGAGAGTTGGGGCTGTTCAGCCTGGAGAAGAGAAGGCTCCAGGGAGACCTTAGAGTGACCTTCCAGGACCTGAAGGGGCTACAGGAAGGCAGGGGAAGGTCTGGTCAAAAGGACTTGTAACAACAGGACAAGGAGTGATGGTTTGAAGCTGGGAAAGGAGAGATTTACACTGGATATTAGAGAAAAGTTCTTTAACATGAGGGTAATAGATCAGTGGAGAGGTGGTGGAGGCCCCATCCCTGGAGGCACTTAAGGTGAGGCTTGATGGGGCTCTGAGCAGCCTGCCCTAGGTAGAGATGCCCCTGCTGGTGTAGGGAGGTTGGACCAGATGAGCTCTGGAGGTCCCTTCCAGCCTAAACCATTCTATGATTCTATGATTTAGCCCAAGCACTCCCAGCACCCCCCAAACCAGCAGGCAGCAGAAGGCAGCAGACAGGAGCTCTCACCTATTTCTCTTCTCCTGCCCCTTCCTCCGCCTCGCTCTCATCTTAGCTCTGAAGAACTCGTACAGTCCATTCTGCTCCCAGCCTTCACTGCAACAAATCAACCACACACAGAAACAGCAGCTGTAAAATTCTATTTGGATCAGAGACATTCAGGATTTCCACTAGATTTTGTAGGGCAAAAAGGTCTCAAATCTCAGCATAAGATCAAGCAGCGTGTGCAGTTTAAAATACACCAAGAGCATTTATTTCAGCATTAGAAGAACCAAGATACAGGTGAAGGAAGAAAGAGGCACTTTGTGGTTTGAGAGAGCTTCTTAGGGCATTTTCCTTACCATATTTGTCAGCTATACCTACTCTTACCTGTTTCTAGGCCTGTCATGAGATGGTGGACTATAAAATGCCTCAACCGCAGCCAGGAGTCTCTCACTGGGGGGCATTGGGGGTGGAAGACGTATATCTTTAGGATCTAAAGGTTTATACTCATGATCTTCAAGCTGCCAGAAACAAAACAAATGACATTCATGTCACGGGGTGGCTCCCTGAAGAGATAAATAGAGATTTAATTGTGTAGGGACCTCTCACATTTCACTAGAGGATTAAAAACGGTCCAGAAATGAGGATTCTGCAGATGACCCAATGTTTTCTCACAGAGCTCACAGTGGCCATGAGAGCAGGAGGAAAAGAACTACAGGTTCTACAGCACTAAAGCTGTGGTGCTACACTGGTTGCAGCATTAAGAGGGTCACCAGGTAGATAAAATGCAGATCTTATCCACCTTTGTGGTAACAGTGGCTGGATGGACACCTGGCAAAGGCTGGTGTGGGCAGGGTTAGAGGTGGAAGAGACCCATAGAATGTATTAATGTCTATCTCCCCCAAAAGCTGATACAGACACATTTCTGTTCTCTACCACTCCTTGTTTGATATGTAATATTAGTGCTGCAAAACATCTTTGTAAGAAGGAACCCTGACCACCAAAAAGGAGCACTCAGCAGCCACACCAAAGCTGCAAGGTCTCTCTGCCCATCTGAAAATCACTGGGGATTCCTATTTCCTGAAAATGAGGGTAAGATTTTCAAGAGTAAACTGGTCTTTCAAATACATGAGCTCAAACAGCTTTCACTGGGACAAAACACCAAAAATGTTCCCATTTTCACCACCTTCTCCCCCCACTCCTGCCCTTGTACACCCTGCAACAACCTTGACCAATGGTTGCAGGATGGAAAGCTTTGAAATCACCACTGTCCACGTTAAACTCTCCCTATTACTGAGCCTGGGATTTTGATTTTTTAATCCAGGGCCCATTTCAAGCACTTACTTTCACAAGTGGAGCCATCAGTCCAGCAGGAAGATCAAAGTAGGGGACATTTGGCACCAGACTGGGATCATCGTGGTTCATGTGGGGGGGCCCCTGTCGCCGCATGTGAGGAGGTTGCCCGTTAAACCCGTGGGGGGGAGGCCCAAAATCAGGGTGCTGAGGCCCCCCCCAGGGAGGGTGCTCGCTGATCCCAGGGTGAGGCAATCTGTGACCAGGGTGATGATGAGGAGGTCCAATTTCTGCAGAGTGGAAGAGTTAGAAGGTTTTATTTAGTAGATAAAGAAAGGAAACTGGAGATGTGCTTCAATTAGAGCATTTATCCTAAAAACAACCTGGGCACCCAGCACCTCACAGATCCAGAAAAGCACCAGAACTAGAGCTACAGGTCAGAGTCATGAATATCTTAGAATCAAGAGAATTGTCAGGGTTGGAAGGGACCTTAAAGATCATCCAATTCCAACCCCCCTGCCATGGGCAGGGACACCTCCCACTCCATCAGTAGCTCACAGCCCCAGCCAGCCTGGCCTTCCAAAGGTCCAGGGATGGGGCTTCCAGCACCTCTCTGGCCAACCTGGGCCAGTGTCTCCCCTCCCTCCTGGGCAACAACTTCTTCCTAACGTCTCATCTCAATCTCTATTTTTACTGAAAAGCTCTCTAATGATCTGCCTTAATGTGGTGTGGTTTGTTCTGCCCAGAGGTAGTTTCTATTTCCCAGGCAGAAGTTATGATTATTCTGGAATGATCCTTATCAATATAAAGGAAAGAAGGGCAGGGATGAATGTATGCAAAAGAATAAATGCTTCCAGCATCCTCTAACCTCCTCCATCTGTGAAGGGCACAGCCCAAGAGCCCTCACCTATGGCCTGATGTGCAGAAGAGTGAATTTACAAACAGATGCTGCTTCTCACCTTTGAGCTTACTATTTTAGAAGTGAAATAATGACACAAGAGGTGCCTGTAGAGATGGTGACTTTACAGTTTCTAGTTATGTGCATCCACTAGACAGGGAAGATTCAAAGAGCAAGGAAGCATCTAACCCTGCCTGTATTTCCTACTGAGTTGTCAGCAGGAGCTTCCCAAAGCCCCAGACTCAACAGTTCTCACGAAAACAGCTACAAAGATGATTAGAGGGCTGGAGCACCTCTCCTATGAAGACAGGCTGAGAGAGTTGGGGCTGTTCAGCCTGGAGAAGAGAAGGCTCCAGGGAGACCTTAGAGTGACCTTCCAGGACCTGAAGGGGCTACAGGAAGGCAGGGGAAGGTCTGTTCAAAAGGGTTTGTAATGACAGGACAAGGAGTGATGGTTTGAAGCTAGAAAAGGGGAGATTTAGGTTGGACATTAGAAAAAAGATCTTTAGGTTGGATATTAGAAAAAAGTTCTTCAACATGAGGGTAATAGATCAGTGGAAGGGGCTGCCCAGAGAGGGGGTGGAGGCCCCATCCCTGGAGTCCTTCAAGGTGAAGCTTGATGGGGCTCTGAGCAACCTGCCCTAGGTAGAGATGTCCCTGCTTCTTGTAGGGAGGTTGGACCAGATGAGCTCTGGAGGTCCCTTCCAACCCAACCCATTCCCTGACTCTCTGAAAACCACACCAGAGAACAAGCTGTGACCCCAAAGCTCTACAGACTTTTTTTTTTTTGCAATGGCAATCAGCATCAGAACGTCAAGAAAACCTGGCCTGGTTTTTTTACACACTTTACCTTGAGGGAAATCCCCCTGGGGGTAATCAAACCGATGAGGATAAGGAGGCCTTTCAAAGGGATGGCGAGGTGGGAAATCATCCTGCATGAAGCGAGGTGGAAAGCGGTTGAAATTATGCGGATGCGGGGGCTGGTTGAATTGGGGATGTTGCTGATGTGGAGGAAATGGGCCTCTGAAGTGAGGTGGCCGCTGCATTCGAAATGGAGGTTCCCTCTGACCCCCACCCCATGGAGGTTGTTCATGCTGGTTGTTCCAGGGTGCTTCAAACTGGTTGTTCCAAGAAGGATCGGGCTGGTTGTTCCAAGGGGTCTCTCGTTGGTTGTTCCAGCCTTGATCTCTCTGCTCGTTCCACATCCCTTCGTGGTTGTTGTTCCAGGGAGGACAATGAGGTGGTCCCTATGGGGAAGAAAAGAAGCCTGGTTATTAAGCTACAAAAATAAAGAACACAATAGTTGGGCTCTACTCCCAAGTAACTAATGATAAGACAAGAGGTGATGGCCTCAAGTTGCACCAGGGGAGGTTTAGGTTGGACATTAGGAAGAAGTTCTTTACTTGCAGAGTGGTCAGGGACTGGCCCAGGCTGCCCAGGGAGGTGCTGGAGTCCCCATCCCTGGAGGGGTTCAACAAATCAGTAAATGTAGCACTTGAGGCTACGGTCTAGTGGTTAAGGAGATGTTTGGATGAAGGTTGGACTTGATGATCCTAGAGGCCCTTTCCAACCATAATGATTCTATGATAACAGACAATCCACCCTTTCTAAGCAGATGCAGCCTGTTGGCAACACACACAAGTGAAAGAACTTTCCCAATACAAGGTATGAACAGCTGCAGCTTCAGAGGAAAGAGAGGAAAAGACCAAACTGTTACCAAACCAAACAGCTCTACCTGTTCTGCTTCTTCACAGGGAAAGTGTGATGGTTGACACATTGAAACACAACCTACACTTTGCCTTTAACTGGGCTCAGAATGGAAAACTTGGCATCTGAAACTGATTTCTAACTTCCACAGCATTTCACCACAACTCCACAGCCAACAGAGTCATTCTGAGCCTCCACCTCCCTCCAGACCTTCAGAACTATGTTTCATACCTGCTGTTGACCCCATGGTGCAACAGGGTGAGGTTGGTCAAACCAGGGTGGCTTATTGGGAGGGATCTGATCATGAGATCCAGGTCCACGTGGTCCCCCTGAGGCAGGATCCTGCACTCCAGACCCCGATGCATCATAATCTGTAGAGCCAGCCATAGGCAGCTGAGATTTACCATCATCTGAAACAAATTGGAGACTATTATAAGCACCCAGGTCACATGTAGTTAGTAAAACACCAGCACAGCACCTCACTAGTAAAAAAAAAACCCCTAAAACTTCCCAGTGTTGCCACCCACTGGTTTCTGCCCAGGTGGTACCTGCTTGTGTCACTGGAGCAGAGGGTGGAGCTGAGGCTGGTGCTCCTGTGGGGGCTTGAGGTGGGGGTGTGGATTTCACCTCGTTCTCTAGTGGTGGTATCTGGATTTGCTGCTGCTGCTGCTGTGTTAAACTGTTCACAAACTCCTCATGCTGAGTTTTCAGGTTCTGGATCTGCTGTTGGAAGGCCACCTGCACAGGCTGCACCACTGTGGCATATTCAGTGATCAAATTTGCCTGATAAAAATGAGATAAATTCAGAACAATAAGTTAACACTGTACCTAAACCACACTTATCCTGCCTGCTCACCCAGAACCTCCTATATTGCTCTCCACCCCCTCCCAAGAAGTGCCCAATCTCACAATTTTTATGCTTCTTCTACCCAATTTAAAGCTGTAGTTTCTTTAGTCTCCTTTTTACCAAACATTCATTTCCATAAGAAGAGGAGACACTGTCAAACATGGACACAACTGTAGCAGTTAAAAATGCAAACAGACTTTCCAGGATCCTACCAGCAGCTGGATTAATGAATGTTTGAAATAAGGTTCTGTTTTACATTATTTTTACAATCTCTCATAAACAACTTAGGGGGGATTCATATTTACCTTTCAAAAAAGGAAAACATCTCCTAAATTTGAAAGAATTCACATAAATAAGAAAAGAGTAACTTTTTGTGGCTAACCTGGTACTGGCCAAGGCCAAGAGCTGGGCTCTGTAACTGCTGAATAATTGACTCATCAAAGTACCCATTTTTCTCCCAGAGTTGAAGAAGCTGCAGAAATTCAAGAGGGAAAAGTTTTTAGAAAGGATGAACAATAAAAGAAAAACTGAAGCACAGCATTTTTATGTCTCTAGCTTTGTCCAAAGATGTTGGATTTTGGGATTTGTCTTTGAACCACCAAAGATTCAGATACATTCATCATTACAATAACTCCTAAACAAAGTCTAGGTAAAGTTCTACTTTAAAGATGAAAGTTTCACTTTAAAGATGAATTTAAAGATGAAAGTTTTACTTTAAAGATGAAAGTTCTACTTTAAAGATGAATTAAAGCACATCCTGTAACAGACTTCATGAAGACAATCAGACTAGAAAGATCTCAGTGGTCCTTTTCCACCCTCCTATCTGTGAACCTGCCCAGCTCTAACCTAACAAAGCAAAGCATCATTAAACCAAACCCAGATACTCACTCTGGCAATTTTCTGTTGCTTGTCCTCCTCCACTGCTAGAAAGCTGGTACAATAAATAGGCACAACCACCTTCTGTAAAGCAGCCAGAAGATCTCGTGCTTGCTTCCGCTGGCTTCAAAAAGAAATGGGAAGAGTTACACCAAGAGCTTTGTAACATCCAATTCATCCCAACTCCTGCTATACTCAGAGTGGATTCATAAAATAGAGAGTTCCCTCCTTTAAATTGTTAGTGCAAAGTCCCATCTGGAGGGAAAAATAAATCACACAGCAGGTAAAAGCTGAATTTGTATTAAAGCACTTGAATAATTAAAAATGACTAGTACAGAGGGGTCCAGAGGAGGCCATCAAAATGGTCAGAGGAATGGAGACAGGCTGAGAGAGTTGGGGCTGTGCAGCCTGGAGAAGAGAAGGCTCCAGGGGGACCTTAGAGTGACCTTCCAGGACCTGAAGGGGCTACAGGAAGGCAGGGGAAGGTCTGGTCAAAAGGACTTGTAACAACAGGACAAGGAGTGATGGTTTTAAGCTGGGAAAGGAGAGATTTAGGCTGGAGATTAGAAAAAAGTTCTTTAATCTGAGGGTGGTAGATGAGTGGAATGGGCTGCCCAGAGAGGGGGGGGAGGCCCCATCCCTGAAGTCACTCAAGGTGAGGCTTGATGGGGCTCTGAGCAGCCTGCCCTAGGTCGAGATGTCCCTGCTGGTGTAGGGAGGTTGGAGCAGATGAGCTCTGGAGGTCCCTTCCAGCCTCAAACATTCTATGACTCTAGTCAAACTAACAAGGTGTGTGGCAGAGAAAGACTTCACCAAACTGATCAAGTCATTGATTACTGCCACTGAAGGCACACACAGTGCCCCTCTCACCAGTGATGCAGCACATCATTGATCAGGTAGATGAGGTGCAGGCGCAGCTCAAAGTGGGCACCCTCGGCCGTGATGCGGTTCCGCAGGTGCCCGGCCATCAGCTCACAGTGTGCAGGGGACTTTGCATTGCTGAACATCCAGTTCTTGCCAGCCTGAGAAAAGCAAATTCCAAATATTTTAAAGTTAGTCTAATGTGTTCCCATCACACAGGCTTCCTAGAACTCTGAAATATTTCAAGGGAAGCTTTCACCTACCACACCACAGCAACGAAGCTGCTGCTGACTACACAGCCCACCCCAAAATTCAAATTATCCTGAATTCACACCCCCACCAAACAACTGCCTGGATTCAGGTCACTTACTGAGATTGCATCTTTTGTACAAGTGTCAATTATGGGCTGCAACAAGTTGTCAAATTCGTTCATGTCTAACTGGGTTTCCTCCAGAACTTTCTGCATTTGTTGCTCAATTGCAAGAGCTACTGCTGATGTGACTTGTTCCTGGAGAGAAAAAAGAAGGGAAAACCCAGAGGATGAGATTACATTCAATGCTCTTTTAAAGAACTCAGCTGCTCTATCCCCATCCTCTTAGCCATAAGTAGCTATCACAAAGACCAAGACCTTTTACAAGTAACGTGACCACATATAAATGTTCTGGTTGATTGTTTTTGAGAAGAAAATGCTCTTCTCATTCTTCAGGAGATGTTCAATACATTTCCACCTCTAAAATTTCTCCATCATGAAAGAAAACAGTTGCAGGAAGCCCCTAAATATACAGAACATAATCCATGCAGAACTGTTTTCCTCCAGGAACTCTTCAGTTTGGTTCCCAGGAGCTTTAACAGCAAAATGTCACCTGCAAAACCCAACTAGTTAAAAAAATAAAAATTAAAAACCCAACCAGTCCCTTCCACCCCTGATCTGAATCCACCTTACACCACTACCAGCTGGAATGTCCTACAGGTTGCTGGGAACTGCAGCATTAAACAGAGATTAACCCAGTCACAATTGATTTCACTCTGCAAACCAACGAGGGTTTTCATACAGTAAATAAACTCTTTTAATCAAAGCTCAATCTTGCCAGCACAGCAAATACACCCTGGGTTCTAAGATGAGGGCAGCTGCCACACAACAAAAATAAGCAGATTATTACTCCCTCTGCTCACCAACACCTGATGCCACCACCACCAGTCAGAGGAAATCTTCCTCTCCCCTTTCACTCCTAATTTCTACAGCCACTGGCGGTTTAGGACAACCCAGGTGAGTGCTCCTCTTAAACCAACCTGTCTCATGGCAAGGAGATGCTGCTCCTGCTGCTGCAGGTTCCACTGACTCTGCTGGATAAGTTCCTCCACGGAAGGAGTGCCCTGAGGAGCTGGGATGGGTGCAGCTGGTGGGAGGGATGGTTGTGGCAGTGGCTGGATCTGGGGGGTTGCCTCGATATCTTGACTTTGCTTGCACAGCACTGTCAGACAAAGGGAGCTTTTAGAGCAAGCCTCACAGAGAAACCACCAACCCACACCTGGAAACGGTGCTGGTGCCAAAAGAGACCCTTACTCTTTGCACAACTGCTTAACACACAATGAAAACCGAGGGGGAATGGTGCAGCTGAGGGTCACCAGCTCCCTGCACACCTCGAGAGGAAGGACTCCAACACAAGACCAGCCCCCGGAGCTGCTGCGCTGAACCACCCTGTCCTGAGGGCCCTCCAGGTGCTGGGCTCTGCCCGCACCTGTCTCCAAACCCGCACACGGGGGGCGTGAAGAGCCGCGGGCAGGGCTCGGCCAACTACCTGGAGCTCAGAGGACAGGAAGAGGCTGCAAACCAGTGCTGGCGGGTCAGAGCGAGGCCAGGAAGGAGAAAAGTGGCTCCGCCAGCCGGGGCCGGGAACCGGTGGCCGNGACCCCCCCCCCGCAAAAGCCGCGGGCCCCACTCACGCTGCTGCTGCTCCAGGGCCAGCTTGTACTTGTAGTAGCCGTAGAAGTCTCCCCCGAAGAGGAAGGAGAATTTGGGGTTCTCCTTCTGCTTCTCCATCGTCATCTTCTCGAACTCGGGCCCGTTCCGCGCCACGAACTGCGCCAGCTTGTCGATGACATTCCGCAGCTCCTGGTCTGTGGGGAGGCAGCGNTTCAGCATGGAATTAAAAATACACATTTACGTAGCTCCTGGATTCAGTAAAACATTCCCTCAAAAGCAAGGTACTGATTGATCAGCTTCACATCCAAGCCAAGAAGTCCAAGGCATGGCAGAAATTGCTCAACTCCCTCTACTTAAGCAGTTCAAAAAACCCCATCATGCTTGAAGACCATTTATATGAGAACTCGACATCAAAACTCAAAAGTGGGGCCCAAATAATTTTGGCATCCTTTAATATTTTAGGAAAACAACCTACAAGTGGAAGAGATCATCCAGTAACCACGAGGCCAAAAGCAAACCCGAGTATCCCAACGCTCAGCAGGAGCTGCAATCACTACCTGAAGTCCCAGGCATTAAGTTTCACTTCACAGAATTTCCAGGCACACAGATACTCACAGACACCCTCACAAAAAGGCAGAACTTTTTATTCTTAACCAGACATACCATGAAGACCCCTCTATATTATCTACAGAATATAAAAACTCCACATGATGGATGTTTCCATGTATCCCAATAACAAATGAAAACCAGAAATAAATCAAATACAGACTCTGACCATGATTCTACATCACTGGAAATTAACAGTGATCCCAGAAGATGGGGTGAAGTTCAAATCTTAGCTTATATTTAAAAGAAACTTCTCTAAATTCCTTCTGCTGCTTTCCAGCACAAACATTCCAGCTTTGCACGCTCAGGCAGTCACCAGCTGGGCTGCTACATTCCTCAGCACACAGCAATGGTTTATTCACAGAATATCTCTACAGTTGTCTGCCAAAAACTACATCATTTAGCCAGGAAAGGCTCCTGGTACCTTGAAGTCACCAGTGAGGTTTCTTCTCATCAACCCATGGGGGATCCCAGCTCCAGGCTGCAGGGACACGTTGCAGGGAATCCAGCTGAGTAACATCCAGAACTTCACAGGACAACAGAGTTAAGGTAAGAACAGGAAAACAACACACAAATGTTTGTTTGCTCAAGTGCCAGGTTTCATACAGTGAGGAGTGTGAGTTTTTCTGGGGAAAAACCACCCATATTCACATCAATTTATAGAGTACCAGCCTAAAAAATCCCCAAAACCCCAACAAACTAACAAATAAATGATGGGTGGTGATGGCCACCTGCATATTTGCACTTATCTACAGAAGGTGGTTGCATCACACACTTGTCATCTCACAATTAGATGTGTTTTCCCAGCCTGCACCATCACCACAAAGATAACCCAGAATGATCTTTAACAGTTTACACCATGGTTCAGAAACGGAAGCTTGAGAAAACCCAAACTTTCCCTTTATTTATATTGCACCTTTTCCACAAATAGCTACATGGTAGAAGATTCTGCTGCTGCAAAATGCTACATCAGGAAAATGGGGGTTTGGACACAGATGAGAAAGAAAAGGTCTCGAGCTTCAGGAATCATCAGGAGTTGACCCCAAATTACCAGCACTATTTTTACAAATCACTCTACACCTACAATGCCCAAATATTGCCTCAGTTTTGTTGAGGGTTCAGTTATTTTTAAACCACAAGCATTTTACCAGATGATAAAGATGCTCTGATCACTACTGGGTACTAAAATTGAATCTGGAAGGGAAATGTTTTGAAGATCTCTTGAAAAGAGCACTAAATACTTTTATCCACAGAGCACCCACACAGAGTGGGGAGAGGTGGGTTTCTTTCTAGACTAGTCTCTAGTTTCTTTCAGCCTTTCTAGAATTATCCAGGACTGTTTTGGGAAGAATTTCCCAATTTTGGGATGAATTTCCCAATTTTGGGATGAATGTTAGAAATGCATGATGGAAATCAAACCATTTCTAGGGACAGCAGTGACTAATGTCCTACCAAGAGTTCTGGCATCACATCATCCTCATTCCAGCCTAGGGAAGCATCACACCCAGACAGCAAAACATTAATCCCATGTCTCACAAGCAGCCATTACTAATCTATGGCACTCCCCAAAACCCCAAGCCACCAATCCCCTTTGCTTTGATTGAATAACACCCTCATTATACACGATTGTCTAGATATGCCCTTTTTATTCCAGTGTTTCTGTACTTTCTACAGGCCTATGTACATAGTTAAATAGGTCATTAATTTACAAACTGGGTTAAAACAAATATTTTGCCTTTCCAAACAGCCATCCAAGATTAAAATAGAAATATGACAACAGTATCAGAAAATTCCTTCACCTGAATGTGGGCAATATTGCTTAAGGACTTGGATTCAGGTACTCTGCAAAACCACCTCGTGTCACCAATTCACTCAAGTGTTTTAATTATATGTTCTACTGTACAAAATGATCCCCCTGGATCACAGACCTGCACTAGAAGAGCACAGACAGTCAGGCAGTCTCCAGGGGAATTTACTCTCTGGGCCCTAAAGGGGCTTCTTTTGGGTCAGTCCCTTTTTGCTCTGCAGATGCTGTAGTTTTGTTTCAGAGCCACGAGCCCAGGCTGGAATTTGGGACAAGGTGTTTTCAACAGAAACCCTTTCCTGCTACTGAACCAGACAGAAAAAGCTGAGCTAAACCTGCAGCAGGAAGTGTGCAGTGCAAGCTCTCTCTGAAAACAGCCACAAAAAAAGATCTGGTGATGTTCTTTAAAAGGAAACCATCTAAATAGATTTATAAATATATTGAATAAATCCTCTGGTCTGTGACTAAAGTATGCAGAGCTTTATTTCAAGTAACAATGCAAGTTGTAGAGCAGCAGAGCTCACACTGTGCCTGCACACCCCTGGGGTGCCCACAGCTACTTTCTCCTGCTATTTCACCCCCTGTGAAGTAGAGAAGAAATGTCTCCATGTTCCAAATGGGAAACTGAGGCACAAAGAACACAACTAAGTGTTTGCAGGAGCCTAACAGTTTACAGCTAGCTCCCTTAGTCCCTCTTAAAAATGCAGCCTAAATATCTCCTCCTCAAATCAGCCTTTTGCAGAGCCAGAACCTGATCCAAAGCTGGAGTCCACACAATCCTTTTACATGTAAAAGCACTTAAATATTGGGAAGGGAGCCTTAGAAAAACATATTTTGCATTTTTCCCTATTAAAAAGAAATAATTATACATAAATTAATACTGGAACAGGCAAAAGAGCTTTCGTCCAAAGGAATGCCTTTCCTCATTACCTTGTTCTTGTTAACTTGGGTTAGGGAAGGATTTATTTAGATTTTCTAAACTAAAAGCCCAAGTTCTAAGCCAGCATGAACAGATTCAACTCAAGGATCCAGTCAAATCAAGGAAGTTCTGCTCACAAACAGCAGCAGCACATTTAACCCATCTCTGAAGCTCCAGAAGGACCCTTTCCTCTTTTGGACTGTGTGCTTGGAGGCAGTCTACAAAACTACCTCTGCAGTCAGCCAAAAGAATAACATCAGTTGACTTCACACTAAAAATAAATCCTTTATTATCCAGAAAGGAGCCAAATCATCATCTCACATCACAAAAATGGTCATTTTTTAAAGCAATAAATAAGCAGGAGGAGTGTTCTGTACCACACCCTACATGTTGTCACTGGCATCTAATAACTCTCTAGTAAAAATGTAAAACTTATGCTATCAAAAGTCTCATTGTACAACAGCTTTTCTGTTCAGAAAAGAAGGCCCCTAAAATCTTCTTTTGCTAAATAACAACAGTAACCATCTGGTTCAGTGAAACCCAAGCCCAGCTGGTTTCATTCCTTTCACACACAAATAACAGTTTCTTGTCTAGAATCAAGTATGTTCATTTATACAACTGAATCAGTTCTTCTTAACCATAAATTATCTATTTACTGCTGATTCAAGTAATTTTTTCCTCACCATTTCCTATTGGAGTTGCAGGAACAGAGCGGGATAAGAAACTTGGCTTCTTGCAGCAGAAAGTGGAAGTCAGGCTAAATGCACCCAGCAACTCCAGCAGCAGTAATTAAGAAACTTTAAAAAAAAACAACTGTGGCCTTAAAAGACTTAAGAAACAATTCAGAATGATGATTACTCAAATTAATGCATTTGTAATATAGGAATCATATAAGAGAGCAGAATTTATGCATAGAACTGAGAAGAAAACACCTTGAACCGTTCCATTTCTAAAGCAGTAAGAGTTTGGTAAGAAGAGGTGTGAAGCAAGTCAGGAAAAAAAATGTCTTATTATTCCAAACACTTTATTTGTGAAGGTGTTTTCTGTGTTGTGGAGCAAGAGCAATGTCTGGAGTTACAGGACTACACCATTCAGGAAACAATGATGGTCTCAAGCTCTGTTTGTTCGTTATCTACAGCGACCGGGACAAGGGTGATTGCAGAGAATTCTGTTTCCCTACACCTGAAATACTCTTCTGGAAAAGATCCCTCTCTCTACTGCCTGCTCTTTCAGAAACACTCCTGGTTTGTCCTCAAAACCTGAAGGCACAGGCACAAAAATAGTTAATACCCACATGAAGATTTGTAGCTGCTCGAGATGACTTCAGGTCTATGTCTGCAACCAATAAACATAAGTCAGCCCTCCTCAGACAGACACATCCTGAGAAGCAGAAGGACACCTTAGCTTCAATTCTTTCTGAAAGCTTCCTTAAAAGAACCATTAAAACCTAACAGAGAACAAATTAAAGGTGACGTTACCAGCGTGGAAACAAAATACTGGCCAGAATTTAGCTGCCAACAGAACAACCAGTTGACAGACTGAAAAAGAGCAGTGACAGCAGGTACTTTACTCTGACGTTTCATACGCGCGTTTCCCCAGAGCCTCTGGACAAGAGCTGCACTGTGCAGTTAGTTCCAGTGTCAGGTTTAGCTGTTTCAGGTCTAAAGGTCCAGTGCCAGGTCTAAAGGTCTGTTTCAGGTCTAAAGGTCTGCTCAGCAGAGGTCGAAGGTCTGTACTGCTCACACTACTCATGCATCTTCCCCTCTCCAGAACCTGCACGATAAAATGGCTTTACATTCACGGATGTACTCAAAAGTTTCTGATAATGCTGGGGACACTTTGATATCACAGTCTAGGCCTGTTTGCCAGGATTCTATATATCAAAACGATTTAAGTTGTAGGTAGCTGGGTAGTTTTGCCTGTTGTACTGGAAGTGGTCTGTTAAGATATTGGTTCGACCATACTGGTAGTCCCCGTGCGGTGCAAACGCCGCCAGTCCGTTCTGAGACTTCTCGGGAGTGTTTCGATGCCGGTCCAAGTTCACAAGGTCTCCAGTTGTAACTGGAAGGAGCTGCTTCTTTGCTTCTTGGTTTGCATCATATTTTGTCTAGGAAGGAAAAGGTTTTTTAGCTATCACCTCACCCAGAAAAAAACCACATTTTTACAACCATGCCAATCTCTATTCCTGCTAGTCTGAAAATATTAGTGGCTTCTAATAACCCCTCATTCCTCTTATGACAAATCAGTCAGCTGCTCTTTTGCTCAAGAGATTTGAGTTCCTTCCCAATCTTCATGTTTTCAAGAAAATATTAAAAATCAAAATTTAAGTTTACGAGAGGCCCAAGAGCTGGTGTGACACAAGCACACAGGAACCTCCTCTATGATGAAGTTTGATGCCATGCATTCTACATCCCTGTTCCACTAGCTGTTAACTTGTGGTACAACAAATAATTCAAAGCTACCAGAGTGTTTCAGGCAAATTTCCTCAATAAATAAGCAAACCAATCATACCTTGTTATACAAGAAGACCCCCAGGATAGCTGTCATCATTCCAAGGACATTGGTGCTCGTCACCGGGTTGCGGAGCATGATGAGGGACACTGTGATTACCATGATTCTCTTGGTGGCGTTGGCCACAGAGTAACTCAGAGGGCTGATCAGGTTGAGAATACTGAAGGCAATGACATTCTGGGCAAAATTACAGAATCCACTGATTATAAGCAGCATCAAGGTCCAGGACCAATGAGACATCGTGCTCTGTTATAAAGACAAACAGTACCAGAAAAAAAAATAAGCCTCAGGTTTCAGATAAGAGACAAAGAAACACAAATAGAACCTGAGTCACTTCTTACTTGCCAGCAGCAGGAAGAACTTCTGCAACTTCACTCTACAGAGGCACCCAAGTGTGTTACATTAGCTACCAACTCAGAGAACACTTCTCTACATACTTGTAATGCCCATTCTGGGTGCCTTTGTTCCTGTCTCCAGCTCCTGATTCCTGAGATTTACACCATCACACAAGCTACATCTCCCAGCCCTGCCAGGAATTCTCACAACAAACACCACACTTATTTTCTTCTATATTGTTTTGTGAAACAATGTGCAGGTATTTCACAACAATTCCTTCCGTGCTGATGAGGAACCATCACTGAAACACTGAAGTGCACTTTTTTGGCACGGGTGATGGTGTTTGTTTGTTGGTTTGGGTTTTTTCCCCTCTTTTCTTTCTCAATAGCAAACAGTTTCCCAAGTCCAACACTTACCAGGTCATTCTCTACTAGGAAGGAAGAAAGATCCACCAGAACCCACGTTGGGATCATGAAGAACACAGCGTGGCACCCGAGTATGTTCAGCAACCTCAGGTGATGTATTCGGGAATCTCTTAACACCTGACAAAAACCATGAGTAAACAGCTTTTCTCCAGCTCCTGCCACGTTATCAGCAGAGATTCAGGAGCCACGTAACAGTAACAGATAAATTATGACAATAAGTAAATGCTGTTAGTGTGAATTTCCTGTGAGAATAACTAAAGAAAAATAGATGTGTATTTGAAAACCAATAGTTTCTGGAGTGCTGACTCTTAGTATTAGCAAGATAATAATTCATTTAAAATGCTCTACAAACCAGAAATCATTTTATAACTAAATACATCAAAACACACATTTTAATTTTAATATTTCAAGGAGTGCCCAGTGTTGACACTCCCTCACTCACTACAGAGAAGGGATTTGATCCAGCAAGATACATTAAAAGCTTTCAAACGCACGGTTAAATTTAAGCACTATCAAAATGTCAGTGGAAAAATAAATCCATGCTGAGGAGTGAAGAAAAGGCTCAGAACAAACTCTGAGTTCTGCCCCATTTTCAGTGTAACTGTGGCAAGAGCTGTAGAGAATGGGCACACAAACCAGCCAACTGTTACTCTGGGCTACTTGACTATGAAGTCAACTTAAAGAAAAATAAAAAATATATATATACATATTAGAAAAGATCTACTGTCCTATTGACTAATGTTAGGACCAGCAGAACCATTACCTTCTTTGAGAAGATGTTCTGGAGTGAAAAGCAGAGAGTAGCAGCGAGTGCACTGATGAGCCCCCACATGTCAAAGGACAGTTCTGTGACAGTGGCCAACAGGACCCCAGTGATGATGGGGATCAGAGACAAGTACACCTGGAAGAGGAACAGAGAGGAGGAGTTTGCATCTCCTAAAAACGTTCACTCCAACTGAGTTTATTCATGTCACTGATTTGGGGAGGAAAGGAGAAGGAAGAATAAAGCAGCAGAATCAAGGATCAGCTTTTATGCTGCTGGAGTTTGAAGAAATTCAGTGAGTACAATACACAGGGTAACAACCCCGGGGTATCAGAGAGCACCACCCTGCTCAATGTTTACACACGTTTTCTTTACATTCACAATGAAAAGGAGCTTGTAGCACCTGCACAATCTGACTCCAACCACAGCATTCCCCCAGCCAACCAAAGCCTGAGCTTTCCTGACCCAAGCCCACACCCAGCACCACCAAGAGAAGAAACCTCAGCAAACCTGCCCGCACCTTCGTCGTCTGCTTCTCCTTCATTATGATCCGCGAGAGAAGAACCACCCAGATTGGCATCGTGGCTTTGACTGAGGAGGGAAAGAAAGGGTTGGTGGGGATGGGAAGCTTGGGCCAACTCCAGTCACCACCATCAGCAGAGAGTGGGCACTGGGCACAGAGGAGGGGCTCAGGTCCAGTCCCACCAAAGCCATAACTCAGCCCACGCTGGGTCATCGTGCTGCTGGTCACACTCTGACCACAGGATGATTCTTGGTGCTCTGGGACGCTGCACCAGGCACCTGTAGGAGCACACACTGGGCTTCGGGTGATGGCACCAGTACAAAACTGGGCTGGAAACAGGGGCCCTGCACTGGGCACCCACACAAGTGGCCACCAGAGACTGGGACGCTGCGCTGGGCACCCATATGAGCACACAGCAGGCTCCAGTTCACCCCACTGGGCACCAGTACCAGCAAACGCTGGGCCCCAGGACATCGCACCTGTATGAGTGTGTCACACCGGGCTGCCGTCAACGCACCGGGCCCCCCTGAGCACAACCGGCGCTGGGACATCCCCCTGGGCACCCAACACAAGCACAACGACACGGCACCCCCTCCCTACACACCCCGGGACCTTACCTGTGTGCGCATAGGAGACCGGGACCCTCCAGAGCGAGACGTGCGCGGACACGGAGGCGAAGTACTTGCCGAAGGCGAGGGGCAGGATGTAACGGGGGTAGGCGCGGGGCGGCAGCTGGGCCGGGCCGGCGGGCGGCACTCGCCAGGCCCGCAGCAGCGGCGGCAGGAGCCCGCATAGCCCCAAGATGTGGAATAGAGAGACGGTGACGGGCCGCGGGAAGCCGCCGAGCAGCAGCTTGTTCACAACGTTCCCGCCGGCGCTCAGCCCGTACCAGGCCAGGCACAGCGCCGACACCCGCGCCCCTTCGCGCAGCGNCGCCGCCGCCCCCCGCCGCCAGCGGGGCCGCCATGGCTCCCTGCGCCGCCGGTGAAACGTCACCGCCGCCAACGCGTCGCTTCCTGGGGCGGGGACCCGGCGCTGCCGCCGCCACCGCCTCAGCGGCTACGGGTGCCCGCAGGAGCCGCCGGGCCGCTCCCGCGCGTCACTTCCGGCGGGGCCCGGCCCCTTCTACCGCCGCACTCACCGCTCCTCCGGGCCCCGAGCACCCTCCGGGCTCCCCCCGCGCACCGCCCAGCCCCGGGGGTGGGTCAGGCCCCCCGGGAGCGGATCAGGCCCCCCAGGGGTGGGTCTGGCCCCCCCGCAGCCGCTCTCCCCTCGGCTCCATCGCCGCTTGCTTGGGGGACTCGGGGCAGGCCCAGAGGCAGCCTGAGGGGTTAAAGTAACCCAGGAGAGAGCGCGGGGTGGGAGGAACGCACCAAAAAATCCCTTTGTGATGTGGTTTTACAGCAGGAGGATGCTCCTCAGCTGAGGGCAGCCAGTGAAGGCTGCCTCAGGAAAGAGAAAGGGCAGCGGGGGCAGTGACCGAGCGCAGGTCATGGACCCAAAGGCAATGAGACAATTGCTGCCGACCTTTAGAACTAACTCAAGGAGTAGGTGACGAGGCTGTATTAAAAAGGGGTGAGTACCTGCCGAGGAGGAGGGGGCTGGAGCCTTCTCCATCCCTGCACTGTCAAAAAGACATTTCTACATCATTAATGCACCTCTAAAGTCATGCATTTAGGTACTGGCGATTCCCACAAGATTTGCAGATGAGCCATTTCATGTCATCCACTGACTAGTGGCAGTGAATTAATGGAAAATTTGGGGATTAGAATAAAACTTGTCAGGCAGGCAGGAGAAAGCAGTAAGCAGAGAAACTGAGTTCATGCACAAATGAGAGTACACAGGAGGCAACGCACATGGTAAACTTCATTTGAACTTGTTTACAAAATTGACAAAAAAATATCACCTTGTAAACGTATTCACATTTGTTGGAGCTCACAGAACTGGTTATACTGGCATGCTGAAATAAAGATTGTCAAGCCTCAGCTCAGCCTGGGTGACCCCCAGGTGAGTTGACCCTCACAGCAGAAACAAACTCGGTGTGGAACGAGATTTAAAGCTTAACATTGAGTGAATTTCTCAGGGCTGGGTCCAGCTCCCTCCAGCCAAGCACAGTGGGTGGTGGTTGAAAGCAGTGATGAAGTCTGGGCCATCACCTCACCAAAAGTGTCCACAAGGGCCATGGATTGCATCAGAAATGAGGAGGAGAAAGAGAGAAAAGGGCTTTGTAAGGTGTAACACTTTTGTCACTTCCTGAAATTTGTTCTATATTCAAAGGCCTCAAAGGAGCCTGGACCCTGTTCCTAAACAAGACCATTCAGGGAAGGAGGGAGAAGGGGCAGATCAGATGCACAGTAGTTTTTACATGAACAGAACCCAAGCATTCTTCCAGCTTTTCAGCCCTCTACCATCAAATCCCCAGCTCCAAACCACACTGCTCAAACCTCAGCAACTGCAGGAGGACAAAACGGAAGTAAACTGAAAATATACTTGGCAACATTTGTTTTTGGTAACCACTTTCTCTGGTTTCAGACCTTGGATTTCAGCAATGGAAGCAAACAGACAGCAAAAGTTGAGATCTCTGAGACACCCACACAGTTCAACAGCAGTCAGACCACAAAAAGCAGGAGGTTTGAACAAGAATGACTTAAATAAACCAAATTTTATCAGGGAATGAACCAACTTCATGTAGACCTGGCCAGGATCACCCTTCTGAAACCAGACAAGGGCTGGAGAGCTCCTGCCAAGGCTCCACAGAAGCAAGATCCAGCACAAATGAGTTAACAGAGTTTGAACATCACTAAACCTAGTTTTGGTCTCGTGTCCCCTCCCCTTTTCCCCTGGGCAGGAGCCCAACAAACTCGGGGGGCTGCAGAAAACAACTAGTGCCAGATGTTAAAGCAATTCCAGTTCAGAGCAGTTCCTCACTCAACCAGGCTGCATTTTAACAATTGGGAATATTGGAAAGCATTTTAACAATTAGGAATTATGTTACAAAGCTACTGAGAGAAGATGAACTCTGGCTGTTGAGGTACATTAACAGCAACTGGGTTATCAGTCTCCAGACCCTGGATGCAACCAGAGTTTAAAAAAATAAATTAAAATAATCCAACCTGTGCAACTGAATCTCACCAACACCCTTGGAAGACATCTCGACCATCCCTAAGAGCTGCTCTGCAGAGCCCCAGGTGGGCTCCAGCTGCCCCCACCTTGCTCCAGAGGATCCTCAGCTGCTCTGAACGGAGCAAACCTCTTGTAAAACAATGAGTAGAAAGAGTTCACAAACCGGTTTGTGCAAATTTTTTTTTATTTCCACATTTATATCACAATGTGTCCACTGAAAGGACCAAATAGCAAAGTTGCTCCCTTCTGCATCCCGGGGACACAGAAGTCTAGTTACTGTACATTCACTAAGGCTCTTTGTTTTTGCAAATTGCGTTTATGATGGATATCCATAAGGCAAACAATATCTAAAGGAATGGTAACAAGTATATTTCCAGCATACAAACAGGCTTCCTTTTTCCCTCTCACAGTACAGTTACAAACTTGTAGCACCCTCATTACATTTAGATTCTAGAAAAGGTGATTTTTCTTGGGTTTTTTTTTTATTTTTTTGTGGTTTTTTGTGTGTTTTTTTGTTTTTAATTTTCCTAGAAGTTTGCAGGAAGGGAAAAGGAGGGAAAAAATATTTGGCTGGTGGTGGTGGTGGGATCAAAAAATATCGTTAAACATCTAGGGGGTTTTTTTTGCAGCATTTCTCAGAGACTGGATTTAAACTGAAACCAGACTAAAATATGTGGATGCCTATGGAATGTTGAGCTGAAGCTGGTGGCCCAGCCTGCAGTGCAACACCTGCTGTTTAAAACCCAATCTCCGTACCACATATGACTTGAAAGAAACAAACAAACAAAATTAAACAACCAACCAACGCAATCATGTTCAGAGATGTGATACAAAGAAAACTACAGTTTTTGCACATTGTCTCTCCAATATCTCACTGCCAAATAAAAACCCAAATCAAGTCAAAATAAATAGATGCATATTTTGTTAAGGTAACTCCCACAATTTTCTCTGTACCTGCCTGTAATCAGATTCCGGCATTCAGAAAGTGCTGGAAATCCTCTTCACTTCTTGGGGACTAACACTTTTTATTTTTTTATAGCTGGCTCGCTAGAGAGTTTTGAACTCAATTGAACTCGACCTTCGTATGCCTTCCTTTGCAATTGTTAGTAAACTGGTAGCAGCATTTCACAAAAGGAGAATTTAAAGGACAGAGCTGTCAAGACCCAGCTCCCTCCCCCCCCTCTGCTGGCGGGGCCTGTTTGTCCAGGGCAGGAGGCTCTTTTCTCCATCCTCAAGTGGCATCGTGTCTGCCCTTTCTGCTGACTGGGGGTGTGAAAGCACGTGTAGCCAAACCTGTTCTCAGTCTAGGCAGACGTAAGGCAGGATGTTCAATCTACCCTCATCCCCGTGGGGATCTAAAGATATGCACTGTGTCCAGTCATACCAGTTACCCTGTGTGTCATAACAACCGTTCACGCCCGGCCACTGATGTTCGCGTATTCTGTCCAGGTCATCGCTCGTGACCTCCCTGGTGACCCCAGGCAAGTCTGTAGGTTTGCTGTGAGGAGCTAGAACGTGAGTCTTTCTAGCCTCTTTTCTAGTGCTTTCCTCCTGCTTTAAATACTCAGACATGAAGTAGTGAGCTCCTGGAGTCTGTACTCCTGACGAGGACAGCAAGCTACTCTGTCTGTTTAAATAGGACTGAATGATTTCGTTCCTGGATAATTCTTTCCAGTTCGTTTGTTCAAAGGGGCTTTGCAGGTTGGGTTTTGGCTCCTGCTTTTCCGTTTCTGTCCTGTGCTGTTCAGTAAGTGCAGGGATTTCTACCTGCAAAGGATCTTTCTGTGTTAAAGGTTTTATCTGTCCTGTCACGTGATCAAAAGTGAGTTTTCTCTCTTTTAACCTCACAGGTTTCACACCCCCTTCTGTCACGTGCCCATCCAGGTTGACTGTATAGTCTCTGGGTCGGTACCTTTTCTTCTTTTTACTATCAGAACCTGAAGCAGCATCATCACTGTCCATTTTTGAAGTGTCCTGCTGGGGAAAGCCCATGTGTGGGGGGAGAGATTCCCCGGGGTGGGAGCTGGTTTTGCAGCTGGGAGATGTGTGCTGTTGAAGTGTCCCTGCTGGGTGCCTGTGCTGGCTTTCGGAAGGTACCTGCTGCTCCTGCCAGTGCTGAGACACCTCGGCTACCGATTGCTGAGAGAACTCCAGTCTTTTTGCTGGCATCGGAGGTGTTGATGGTTGCATCAAGGATGGTGGTGGTGATGGCACCTGTGCAGTGTCTAAGAACTGAGACCTTTGAGATGGACTAGGCATCGAATCCTTTGGTGAGTAGGTAGAATGCTGCCGAGCGAAAGTATCAAGCCTGACATTCCTAGGGCTAAAGGAAGAGCAGCGAGGACTCTTGGGTTGGTGTGGTCCTGGGCTTTCTTCTGATTTATCATGCTGCTGAAGCACTGCAGTCTTTAGTAACGAGGAAGTGCTTGAAGGTTTTACAAGTCCTGGAGAACTGGTGTGAGGTTTTACAGCGTTTACTGGGATCTTATTGTGTTTATCGTTTTCACTGAGTTCTGTCCTGCTGCTCTCAGGTCCTGCGTGTAGGTTCACGTCTACAGGACTAGGGAAATTTTCAGGACTACCTCCAATTCCATTTGTTGGAGGGGGAGAAGAGTTTTGTAATACTTCATGACTAACTTTGGAGACTTTGGGGGGAAGAGGGCCCTGGTGCCCGTCCCTGTGTTCACCTTTCTTTTTCCGATTCCCCAGTTTCTCAGGTTTGGGAGAATTTAGTTTCTGGATGTCATTCCTGCTCTTCAACTCGCTGATGGGCTTTGACCCAGCCACAGCAGGCAGTTGTGTCTCTGGTTTGCAGTTGTGAGCACCACCATTAGCTGAGCCCGGGGGGTTGGGCAGCCCCCTGGGCACTGCCTCATTCTGGGTGACAGGTTCTATCAACTTTTGCCAATTCCGCAACAATTTCTTGGCACGTTTGGCAAGCTCCTCATTGGATGTCTTCTTCCTCACCTCATTGATGAGCCTCCCGAGTCTTGTTTCCTAAAAGGAAAGAGAAGTTGGTTTACAAACAGGTATCACTCTACATGAAATCCTTCAGGTGCATTCCTGCTTTGTAAAGCTCACCCTGAGAAACAGCTTGTTAAAAACCACTGAGGGTTATAAACCACCAGAGGTTTGAGTGTCCAGTTAATCCTTCTGGAAAGGATTAGTCCAGTTGGACCAGTGCTCTGCCCTGCAACCTGAAACCTGCAAGTCACCCTCTCTCTATTCCCTGGTTAAAGCACTGGAGCCATTAGCTGGGAAAAGCACCAGAAAGGAATTCTTTAATAAGCAAGAATCTTGAGAATAGAGGGTGCCAGCTCAGGTTCCAGGGGAAATGCAGCACTCAAAAGGTGTGTGTTCATCACAGTGAAATGTAAGATCTGCAGAAAGAGGCAAGGAAAAATTTAGAGGATCTGCTCCTATTACAGTAACACGTCAACAGTAAAAAAACCCTCAATTTCACCACCCTGACTAGGCAGGGTGTGACTGTGTCCTACCTTCTTCCTCCATTCTCCTCTCCCTTCACTCCCCAGTGTGTGAAAGACCCATTTAAACCAGTGTTCCTAGGGTGGCCCAAAGTGGTTTCATAAGCGGAAGGAAGTGAAGTGTTTGATTGTTCCCAAAGCACATTTGAAAACAAAGAATTGTTCCCCAAGTCAGATTACTCAAGACAAGCACTTCAAAGGGAAACACAGCCCAGGCTGGGAGAGAAAAATGCGGCATGTTGTGATACACACATTGAAATACAGCTGGAGTTGTAACTAAGCAATAGTTAGAAGCTGGTAACACTGATAATTTCAATATAAAGAAAAAAAATTCCTAATTTAGCTGTATAAACTTTTGGGGGTGTGTTTAAGAGCAGCCAGTGAGACTGAACCTCTGCCACCTTCAGCTCTCACCACACCTCATCTCACCAGCTAGAAGAGGCACTGAAACCTGCTGAACTGAATTGAACATTCATTTTACAGACACAGAGTAACTATATCCCTCCTTCCAGATTCTTTGGTGCTTGGTCAAACATCTAAGAAGGTGGCCGGGCCTCCAGCCAGCAGGGGGACGTTGATGGATGCAACAGAATTAATCAGTGATGAGTTTAGTGGCACAGACAAACAGGAACTGTGCTGCCCAGAACGCTGCTCTGAGCCCAGCCACAACCACTGTGTCCACACCGAGATGGCAGCAGCAGCACGAGAGGGACAACATAATATCTTAATTGTCAACCCTTTGCAAGCAAGCTATTGTTTCAGGAACAGCTCTTATGGAAATGAGACAGGCAGAGCAAGTCCTTTCATACACACAGAACCCAGGCGATGGTCAGAGGGGGACATACCTCAAGTGCCTCTTTGGTAATGGGGTATTTCTCCAGGCTGGAGATCACTTCCAGCACTGCCACCATGTTACGGATCTGCAACGAGGAAGACAAAGTCACTTCATGTTTCATGTACAGGTCTTAGTTAGCAAATGTAATTTAAGACCTTCCACTTTCTAATTGCTGGAAGCATTAATCGCAAAACTGCTCTCAGACTGCCTGGCTTTGGGGAGCTCAAGGAATAGGGACAAGGACACTTTACTGACCTAGTTGGGAACTGCAGGAGCTGTAACAAACACACTCTTATGTAAAACTGAGGGAAACATGAGCAATAAAACCAGCGTGACTTACTAGCAACACTCTGAGACCCCCAGCCAAGGTCCCAGTTAATTGTCCTACAGCCAAACTGGAAACTTAATACCAACTGGAGCAAGAGCAGCAACGAGTCCAATTCAAAATCCTGCATTTATCTCCTTAAACACTGCTTCAGATTCACCCAACTTCCCATTCCCCGGTTTTGCTCAAACTATCGATGCTTCCCGTAGCCACACACCAGAGCCAACCCCCCCAGGCACAAACTCCTCCAAGTTAAGAGCAGAGGAAGCAGCCGCAGTGCCCAGTAGGTGTCCTCAGCCCCTCGCCCAGCCCAGCCTGGGACCGGCCCCGGGTTTCCACACCCGAAGACGCTGAGGAGCAACTGCAGAAATTCACATTATATTAACAAAGTGTGTATCAGGTTTTCTGACGGGCTTTGCTACCACATTTCTGTGCGCATGAGTAAGCGCCACCCAAAAGCAGTTGCCACCATCTGTAGATGTTAAACACAAATGTGATTTAAAAAAACCCAGAGAAACACCAGACTACAGAGATCTGTATTTCCACTGCCTGGCGTTAAAAGCACCAAACTTGGGCATTTCTAATTCACCTTTGTAGAGAGATTTAAAAGATAAGCAGCAGAAGACTTGAATCACAGTCTCATTTATTGCTTAATTGCATTTGTGACTCAACTGGTCGTGAGTTGCATCTGAGAAGAATCTCACAGCAAGAACCTCTGCAGGGATCCCACACTACCCTCAAGTCTTAGCAGGAGCATAATCCGGTGGCTCTACCCTCCCAGCCACACACTCTGCTGCAAGATTCCTCTGCTGCAAGAGTCCTCATCTTACAAAGTTTGTAAGAATTCACTTTTTCAAGCCAATTCTGCCCTTCTGTTAAGATATAATAGTGGGATCAGGAGCTAAAGTCTAGAGAATCTTGTGCATAGACAATGCTTTTCCATCCCTGCAGGATGGCTTCACGTTGGAGATACTCAGATCAAGCTGTCAGCAATTAAACACTTTGCCTGATGTTCAGATTTACTTTAATCAAACTTATTTTTAAAGTCTATGTGGGCTTTGAATGGCTGCAACTCTTACAGGCTGTAAAACCAACTTCAGATCAAAGATGAATCCATTTCTCATGGTCTTTCCCCCACTTGGCTACGATGCCTCTGTGGGTATTTACAGCCCTCCCACCCAGTCAGGTCTGGTAAAACTCCATTTTAAGCTCTAAAGTGGCAATAGTGCACATTTTGACATATTTTAATCCTTACTATTGCACTCCAGTGCCCTGACTTTCTGCCAGGCTTTGCTCCTGGTGCTGCCCTGGGTGCCTGGGAAGGGTGATTTAACACCATGGTTTAGGTCACACGTAACATCAGGGGTTTTTCTTCAGTTTCTACAACCAGAGCACTCAGAATAGCTAATGCTCAATGCCGGGAGTTTCCAGACAAACATTTTTAGACTTGCAAAACATGATACTCTCCTTCCTGACACAGATTTTAGACTGTGAATGAGCAAGGTGCAAAGAGGCTCTGGTGTATCACGCACACACCAATAATTGCTACAATTATTTTTCAGCAGTTACTGGTAATCCCCAAATATTCATGATCTGAATGACAAAGGGATGGCAGAAAAAGGACCACCAGCCTATCAGAAGGTCAAGATGGGGAAGGTGATATGCTCAGGTAGGTACCCACCTCCAGAAAGATGAAATTGGTCAGGGAGTTTCCAGTAACAGCTTTACCTTTGTTCAACACACACAAATACACACAGAGAGATGCCCCCGAGGGATAAATCACCTGCTGGGGAGCAGGTCTGCACCAAGACTGATGGGCTGTGACCTCACCCCCTCCTTAGAGGGACACATGGTGCCAATTAAAGACAGTGAGAGCGGCCGCCCAGTCAGTGCTGATCACTCAGCTGCTGCTGAAACCCCAACACCCATTTCAGACTCTTCACACGTTTGTAACCCATTGAAAACACTGATCCCTGCAAGGGGCACCAAGGCTGCCACTCGAGGTAACTGCAAGAACCTCCTCTCTTTTTTCCCCCCTTCTTTTTGACCTGCAGGGAAGAGTGGTTCTTAAAAAAATAAAATAAAATGTTCAGGCAGGTTCAGCAGCTTCTCCACCCTTCCCCTGTAGTTTCGTGTAGTTCTCTTCAAATGCTTCACCCCAACTGCCATAAAAAGAAGTTTATAATAAGAATCATATTTACTTATTTCAAACTAATATAGGCTATGGAATTTCCTGTGGTGCAGTTAAGCACTGGGATGAGACCAAGATCACCTCCCCAGTATTATCTATTCAGTGCAATGAGGTTATTTCAGTAACAGCAGCACATCAGCATCTTTACCTTAAACCATCTGTTACTGCCTCAATAAAATTAATATATTGCCACATAAATGACATGAGACTGAAGTTACAAAACCTATGAGGATTTGAGAAGCACTAGAAATGATGGTTTATGAACATAAGGCACTATTAAAAACACTTATTGGTGACCCAGCAGATGGGCAAAGTCCCAAAGCAGAGCAGGACCCAAAGCTCTCCTCAGACCCTGGCCAAGGTACAATCTCAGAGCACCACTAAGGCAGCATCTCAGGAACCTGCACATCATTTCAGTTTCTATTTCCCTGGTCTGCTTGTGCTGCAGCCCGTTACTACCACCCCAAAACAAGAACTTTCATGAAGCAGCCCCAGGATCTCACAGCAAACTGCTAAGATTAATTGACAGGACATTTCAAGCCATCCCGAGCTGTCCCCAGGCTGGGAGGGTTGCCTGGCACACAGACTAATTCACTCCAAACTTTCCTGGAGAACATCTGCTTTGAGTCATCTCTGATAATCCTTTCCAGCCAATCCTAATGACAGTCACAGAAAACAAATCTTATTTATTCCACGCAAGCCCTAAGTCATTCAGCCCCACTCCACAGCTCACTACTGGCTCTGAGACCTTTCCCAAGTTAAGCACTAAATGTTTTCACTCCAGCCTGGGACTAAAGCACGAGAGAGTTTCTGAACTCGCAGGAAAAGATCAAGCAGCTTAATTTCCTTTTTTTAACTGCCATCTTAATCCTGTTTTAGCTTTTATAGATGAGAACAAGCCAGTAACTAACTTCATCAGTGTAAAAGGATAGAAAGTCTGTTTAGGTTTGGGAAGTTTAACACTCTCTGCCTCTTTCCCCCATAGGTTTGAAAGCTGCAGCAAACATCCACGACTAGACTGGGATAGGTGACAACCCAAACCAGCCAGGATGCTGCTGCTGAGACACACACAGAGGCCTGGAGTAGGAGGAGCTATTTCCTTGTAACATGAAAACCCAAGAGCTGGGTGCTCAACTACAAAAAAAATTGAGTGCAACTGCTCAGACAGATTCCTGCCCTTGTGGATTCGGGCTAGAAAAGCTCTTTTAAACACATGAAATTCACATAACAGCATCAAAAGGCATCTTTTGACACAGCATCATCACCCATGGGGGTGACATTAGTACCTTTGAAAGTTTCTAAGGGATGTTTAAACTTGGCCTAGTATGTCCAGAGTCCCTCATCACCGAGACTTTCCTAAAAACAAGTGTAATTATCCTCCTGAAATCACAGGTTATAATAATCAATTACCTGGCCTCATTGCAGGCATCAGGAAACAGGTATCTCAGAAGGCACCAGCTCTGAGAGAATGTCTCTGCCATCCTGTCAGAACACACTATAAACACACAGTATTTTGCTACTTCCAAGGCTACTTTGGTGACACTTTCCCACCTGGAGTATCAAAGGGATTTCAAAAAGCAAGCAGAGAAGTGGACCCACCATGGAAGACTGAACAGACCTTTCCTACAGCACAAACCCAGACCTCTAGGGTCACCTTGGTGTTTTCTGCTGGCAACTCATGTCAGAACTGCAGCATGGTCCAGACAGAAGTTCATGGGAGCATTTTTGTCTCCCTCCTACTCTCTGTGCTATGTACAGCACAGGACAACGGTCAAGAAACTCCTGGGTTGAAGGTCACTCCTGCTGAACGTGCTGGGAAGGCAGAACTGACTCAAAAGCAACAGCTCCATGAGCAACCTCAGCCTCCTCCACTCCCATTTATTTTTTCCAAAGCACCAACTCCTACCCCAGACTGGGGGGCTCTGATCAGTGCCACATCTTGCCCCCAACTCTGCATTTGTATAAAAGCCACTTCACTGCATAAGAACCTGAAACATGGAATAAGTAGTAAGAAGAGAAAGTTGCTATTCATAGTAGGATTTAAATGTGACAATGGAAATACAGTAGAATGGTGTTTATAGGATGTAATAGATCCCAGACACTAACAATGGATGTGAACAGTCAACTATAACATCATTTTTCCAAAGACACAGACCAAACAGTGTTAGAATCCAGGTTACAACCTGCTGGTATTTAGTTCAGGTCCCTTGCAACCGATCTATGAAGTTTCCCCTACCCACAATGTGACATGATGTTGTCTGAAGATAAGGTACACAGATACTAGTCAGACAGACCAAGAAATGACCATGTACTACTTTGTTCAGAAATTATTGAAAAATCTTTAAAAGTCTGTTTGCTAAGTGGAGTTCAAATATTCATCAGCACACAAAATGCATTCTTAAAGGGGGAGTTTTCTGATAATATTTAGTAAAGCAGATCTTTAACTGTGAAGGAATCAATGACTGGGTTGAAAGTTGTCCACTGAGAGTATCTTCTATGACAGAAATTCAGTTGGAGTCCATGAAAAGTGATCAGAAATTTGGGCTGCAAAACAACAGGTAGAAGAAAAGCTCCTTGACTACCAAGAAGAGTCAAAAAGTGGCTTGGTACAGCAAGCACTTCTCACCCTTGGGTTTGAAACTCAGAGTCAAAGCAAACTGCATGTATTGTATTTATACTTAGGCTTTATTTAACAGTGAAGCAACATCACCCAGGTACCTTCCCATACACACTTTACAAAGCCAGGATCAAACAAGAATAGGGTCAGATTCCAACAAAATACCCCACTGGGAAGAAATCAGCAGCCCTGAAATGTTCACCTGAGCCCTCTCTTACCCTCTGGCAGCACACGAGCACTAAAATAAGGTGCAGAGAGAGCAGAGCAGCCAAGAGAGCACGAGGAGTTTGCCCCAACAGTTCCAAACAGCCTGAGACCCAAACCCACAGCAGTGCCACCAACACTCCAGCTCTTCTCTACATGGCGCACTCCCAAGGGCACATCTAACCCTGGCAGAGGCCCTTGACCCAGCAGGACAAGGTGGGGAAAACACCCAATGACAGGAAGATCCATCAGTGGAGTCATTTAGAAGATATAAGAGGCAGTAAAATACAGACACACCCCCAGAATCTGCCCAGTTCAGGGAACAGCAGCAGCACCTTGGGGGACATCTCTACAGGCAGGGAGCTTTAAGACAAAGAGAAAACAGGCCACACTAGAACACTTTTCTCCATTCATATTTATTAGCCAATAATTGCAAGACACTCTTATTGCTACAGAGAGAATTAATTGTCTGCCAGCTTCAACATCCACTGAACATTTGTGTGATACCATAAGATCTGTACCTGCAGTGCCTGCTCCTCAGCTGTGTGTGAAACAAAATCACTGCAATGTGAACCCCCCCATCCCTCTCCTTTTTCCACCCTCCACAAAGAAAACCCCAAACCACCAGACCATAAAGCTGGGGAACAAATTTATTAGACTGATTGCAGCTGAAGTGAAGGTTTAGTTACATGAGATACTGTTAAAGTGGAAAGACACGTGTGACACAAATTCAAGATATGGGAAGAGAGTAAGAAGAGGGGTGGGGACCACAGACCACAGAGGCAGGTGGTCACTGTCACAGCAGGGCACAAGTCCCAGTGGTATCTACCACAGAGTCCTGCAAGCAAGATCATCTCAGTCTTGTTTTTCACCCAACACCCTCCTGATAAGGGATGGACCAGGAATCAAACTCAGCTGGAATGACACGTTCATCTCAAGGCACCACAGGGCAGGAAGAGCAGGTACAAAGAGGAGGTGAGAGGAGAGCAGTGATAAGAGGGTCTGAAAACATGGTTAATAGGAAAAAGTGTAAGTCCTCAGTTCACACAGCATTGAAAAAAAAATAGGGAGGAGATACACAATGCTGGAAATAAACCTTTGTATGCACTATTAGTCATAATAATAAAGAAAATGGTGATCAACTGTTTTCATGCTCACTGGCCTCGTTCACAACATGATAAATACTGATTACACACTAGGAATAACCAGGGAGCTCCCCATGCACTCAAATAAGCTCTCAAATAGTTGCCAAAACCACTACAGAGGGTTAAGAACAGATCAGACAAGCCTGGAAGGAGCTGGTTTCTATACAGGTGATGCTACCTCAGTGAAGGGGGTGGCCCAGGCAGCTCCATGAAGTCCTTTCCAGCCACACACCCCTATGGCTCACATCTAGATACTGAGCAGCAAGTAGCAGAAAAACATTGAAATACCCATTTCTAACTAGTCCAAACCAGGCTCAAAATAGCAATTCTAAAGCACATCTCACACAGCACGGTCCTGACAAAACAAAACATAATAAAACAAGAATAACCACAGAAAAATCTTAGGTTTGACCCAGCTCTAGTCAACCTTTGCCTTCTGGTGTAAATACCAAAATCACATGGCAAGTGTTTAACATTTGGTGGAACAACACAGAGTGTCTAGAGAGGACACTTGTCAAGTGTTGAGCTGCCACAACCACAGAGTAAGAAATAACACAACACGTCCCCTGGCAGGTGCAGCAATGGCTACAGGTTGTTTGAGCACAATAAATAACACCCATAGAACACTAACACAGAAGCCCCAAAACCCCAACCACTCAGTGCTCCTACAGCCATCTAACCACGAGACAGTTCTGCTGTATACACAACAACCATTTCTCCTCCTCTTCCACCTCTGCAGAAGCTTTAACCACATGAGCCTTGGTAGTTACTATTTCTGAGCTGAGAACTGAAGTTCAAAATGAGTGTTTAAAAATTCAGAGAGCCATAAAATGAGGCAGCTCTGCAAAGTCACAGCAACAACTCATCCTAGCTGGGCAAGAAACACAGAGTTTGGTTATTCAGGCAGAATAACACAGAACATACGGAAAATTTGGCCTTACAACACACCCCTTCTGATTTACCATGATCTTGGTGCTTTCTGCTGTAAGGAGAGACCTGCTCTGGGTCTGTCCTTTGGCTGCAGTTATTTGGGGGAGTGAAAAGCCAAAGCTGAGGGGGAATGTGGAGCAGGGGGAGCTGGCAGAGCAGCTCTGCCCTGAACTCACTGCTCTTCTCTACCCTCCTCACAGTGAGAGCAAATCAGCCACCCAGCTAGATTATGAGAGCAGCCCTGGAAGGCATCACCTGGACAGAGTCAGTCTCCAATCACCTGCTTAATCTTCATGCACTCCAGAGAACTAGTGGAGATTTAAAATTATGCAACACATGGAAGGGCTTGATGAGAATGGCTCCAAAGGGTCAAGAGCTTTCTGAAGTTCTTAAATATTGTTCCCCATCACAGGGAGTATCTACCCAGTGCTGTTAACAGGGAGCAATTTATATCTGAATGTAACACAGAAAAGCCCTAATAACAGCACAATAGAAACTTTTCATTCCTCCTCAATCCATCTATCACCATATTGGTGTGTCTGAAATACTAGGGAAGCTTCTGAGCTGATTCCTCAGGAGATAAAGGACACTGAGGTGAGAGCCTGTGGAATACACGGTGCTGGGGAAGTTAACTTGTCACACTGAAGCACGATATGCTCGTGTGACTGCTCAGGGGGATTTAAACACGATGTATTTGCTCACAAGACCTGAGAATAGTCTTATAAATTGGGAGAGTTTGGAGAGGGGTCACTGGAACCTTGTGACACCAGTTCCCAACACAGACCTGCCCCCAGCACATACCACAGACAACTTCTATGGACATGCAAAAACCCCTGAAACCAATTCACCCATCTGATAGAATTACTGCTCACCAAGTTCTAGATAAAATGCTGCTCCCAGCCATTCATTTCCAAATAGCTCCATTCTCTGAGGACTGTGCAGGTCCCCAGAGAGGAACCTGTCAGGAAAGGGATGTGTCCCCTGATAACCAGTGGCAATGCTCGGCCATTGCCCCCAGTGCCACACTCATTAGCAGCTACTCTGAAACAAAATGAGTTTTGTGCCTTTGGCTGGAAAAAAAAACCCATCCCAACCTTCCCCCGGAGGATGTAAGTACCACCACCTTTCATCTCTGGGCTGCTTTCAGACCAGCTCCACTCCAGAGCCAACTGCCCAGTGTGATCATGCCAGGACAAGAGAGCCCAGTACTCCATCAACATTTTATTCAGATTTAAACACAGAACACTCAGGAAGCTGCACCCTGGCACAAGGTATTTCTAGTCTAGTAGCAAAAAGCTTCATGAGTTTCACTTAAGAAAGCCCCACTGATGCTTAAGCCCTTTGGCAGCATGTTAAAAAGTCCAGTGAAGAAAACACTTCAAAGTCAAAACCCATTAGCTCATGTTTTTATAGACAAACTCTTACACATGGGACACCAGAGACAGAGTTTTCCTGATGCAGATTCTTACTCCAGAAGCACACAGGCTGCAGACACCCCACCCTCTGCAAATACACTTAAAACATCATCTTCTCTCCCATCTCACTATGTTCAACTGTAATTTCTTCAAGGATAAACTAGAATACTGAGGTATCAATTTTTCTGGAACTTTCAGGGGGATAATTTATATACAGATACAACAATTCCATGTTCCCTCCCATAGCACAGGGAGTGTTACACACTGACCACAGCTCAAGGAGCTCTGAAGTGACAGCTCAAGGTACAGAAACTCAGCACTGGCAGTTTGGTCACTGAAGACAAGTTTGAAGGTGCATCAGCACCCCAGGACAACCCCCTCCCTGCTCCTCTGCCTTCAGAGGTGCTCCTGCAAGAATCAATCAGTGCAGACCTGCAGCATAATCCTGACACTCCACAACCTGATTCTGGGAGCTCCACGAGGTGCTGTTGCTCTCAGACAAGGCTTCCACCTCTGCACCATCATCTGCACAGCACCAGCTTTCCAAACACACCCAGTGGAGGCTGGTGCTGAGCACTCCAGACAGCCTGGGCTGTAGGTTCCCTTCCCTCCCCAGCTGCTACGTTAGGAAACAATTAGTTCTGTTTTACTGAACAAAGTGATGTTTTTACTTCCAGTGATTCCTCAATAGAAATTTCTACCACCGACTGTTAGGCCAAGCTGAAAATTGTACACTTGGATATTAACAACCACACTTAAGCATGCACTGCTGCCCAGGGAAAGCCCTGCCCCACAAAACACTGACATGCTGGGAACTTCACCAGATTGCACCTCGAATTAAAGCCATTTGCTACCTCGTAAATATTGTTCCCAGCCCCAAAAAGCATGAATTACCTGCAGAAAGAACAATTTAGCTGTTAGAATGCTGAATAAACAAACTGACATCTACACTAAGCTGGATGTGAGGTACTTACCTCTACCTTAAATAGTGCTTTGAAGGCCAAGTAAGCGGGGCTCCATCACACCCCAGGTTCTACAGACCCAAGGAAGTTTCTTTGAAGTTATCACCAAGCCCCAAGTGGGTGAGAGGAGATAGCACTGAAGTCTTATCAGCCAAAACAGACATGTCTTTTAAATTATTTATCAAAACTATACTAATTTGAACTCCCAAATCCAATCTATTGGAGTAACGATGCCTTAAAAGAACTGCTTCTTAATTAACAGCAAATTTCCACAGCAGATGGAATCAATTCATTCTCTATCCTAAAAAAAAGACGACTCCTCTTGTCAACTGCAGCAGCTCCTTAAACTAGAAAATGCTTTTTCCTCACAGGGTACTGGAAGAAAAAGGTTCAGCTGCTCTGAAGCTACTCTGATCAGGAGCCAAAGGTGCCAGGATGACAGCGCTGTTGTGTCAGATGGCCATAGTGACAACCCTGGAGAGAGGCACCAACCCACACCTTACAAACCCCCAAACTGGGCTCATCCTCCATTTATTCTACAAATCCCTAAGAAATGACAAATTGGAGCTTCCATCCTAGGTCCAGGCTTCTGAAATATGGGCTAAGCTGAACATATTCATATTTTTCTAGGCACAGATTGGATTTCTCCCCACTTGGGAGCTTTGGACAGCAAATATTTTCCTGCCCACTCACACCAGGGTCAGGCTGGAGGAGCAGCAGGAGGAGCAGGAGTCCATCCAGCTGCACCCCCACGCCTGCCCCACACCAGCTCCAGCCCTCCCAGAGCCCCCTGCTCAGCTCCCTGATTTCTTGGGTTAACTGTGTGCCAACATGCATTGAAATGCCCCAATGCAGGGTCCCAGGGGCAGCAGTGGCCCCAGTCTCAGGCTCTCTGCTGTCTGGGAAGCTTCTTTTAGTGAGAAGTGATCTCCTGAAGGATGCACACCTTACACACCAGCTGTCTTCCCCATGCTGTGGTTCGTGGGGGTTGTCAGAGACTATTCCTGGTGTTTGTTCTACCTACAGAGAGCTGGTTCATGGTTACATGAAGAAAAAGGTGTTAGATTCGTTATTTCCCTCCCAGCACCTCCTCCCTCCAGCCTCTGAGCAATCAAAGTGTTCGTTTCTCACCAGGGTCCACGTTGCAGTGTGTGCAGACTGCTATTTGCTGCAAAGTTTTATCAGTGGGATTTGAAAAGCTTCATCCCCTTTAATAAAACAACCTGAACAGAGGGAGGCCTGGCTGGAGGGGGCTGCTCTTGTCCCACCTGGGGCTGCCATGACCCCACCATCCCCTCTCCTCGCTACACACACTCCCCCAGCTACTGCTTTGTGCCACCTCCCCGAGCCCAGGAGGGGCCAGGGCAGGGCAAGAGGCCCCAGACGAGCCCACTGTGGGGCAGAGCTTGGCCAGGTGAGCTCCTCGGCTGGCCCAGCACAAGGGAGGGACCAGGAATGTGCAGCTGGAGGTGGGAAGTGGCCGTGGATCACAGCGGCTCCCGCCGGGCGCGGTCCCTTGGCAGTTTCAGCTGCTGTGAGCACAGGACTCGAAGCCAAGACAATTCAACTTTTGAGTGTTTGGAGCATTAGCCACACAGCAGCCATCAGGGGAAGGTGCTCTACTCCTGAGCTGCAAAGCTCCCAACTCAGGAGCATCCTCCTGGCTATCCATGAGGAAAACCCCCAGCATTCATCCCAGGAACGCATCGAGCCCTTGCCTTGTTGCATCACAAGCAGCCCAGGTCTGATTCCAGACATCCCTGAACCACATAGAAGCTACAGTGACAATAAAGCCTCTACAAACAAACCTTGACCATAAGCCACCCCACAGACCTCTCCAGGTAACACACACCTCTCCCCAAGGAGGTCCCAAGCCCTTGGCAGGCAGCAAATGACACTCCACTCATCAGCTTCTGTGCTTATTTACACACTTTAATACCCAATTCTGCTGCCACACCAGTGTCTGCACTACTGGTGATGCACCAGGAGCTTTATCAGGTAATTGAGCTACACCAAAAACTACCTGGGAGAAAAAAAATCATATATTGTCTTTTCTTTAATCAATTCCTGATCAATTCCCCCGTTCACAGCTCTACATGATCCCACGAGTAGCTGCAGCAGCACACAGAAAATGGGTGTGTGGAGCAGGACTAAGAAGTGGGTGTTATTTAAATTGTCCCTGCTGCTGAAACAAACACTCAAATTACAGCTTGAGAGCCAATGACTACTGCTGTCATCATCCCTGCACCTCGAGTTTCAAGGAATTAACCATAGAAAGGCAGTTTGGCCTTCCTCTCACTCTGACCCCTCAACCCAACCTCCAGCTGCTTCTGTTTGCTCAGATTTTATCTTGGCAGCCTCCAACTTCGCAGTGGTCTCACTACTGCAAGGGTTAATGTACAAGTGAAAAGTTTTTAACCTCCCACCCCTAAAAAAAACACTCAGAAAAGCAACAGGTTGTGTTATCACCAAGACCAAAGTGACCAGGACTATGCTGAGGGCAGAAACTCAGCAGACAAGTGTTACCCTGGGCTAGTTAAACTCAGTATCTGTGTGAGCATCACAGGCACTGCTGGAATAGAACTCCCATAAAACAAAAAACATTCTCTGGAAGGAGGAGGAGAGGAAAGCTGCAAAGAAACCAACAGTACCACCACCCTCAACAGGTGACTTCAAGTGTATCCAGCCAGTTACAATCCAGAGCATCAACAGCAGCAGTTGTCCTCATGTGAGGTTAAAGTTATGTATAAGCTGAGCACAACAGGACTTAACACAACAGCCCCAAACCTTTCCCTGCAACCCAGGGCTGACACAACAAAGGCACCTCAGACCCTCCTCAGTAGGAAATGTCACAATCACCCCCATGTTTTACCACACACCTGGAACAATCCCCTGCCTTGGTGCACAAAACGTGACACAACTGAAAGCAAGAGGAGGTACAGTAAGGGAATAAAACCAGTGAGAGGTACAGGCACAGGTCTGTGGTTGCACATTGCAGCTTCCTCCAAACTGATAAGCTCATTAAGGCCTCCCAGAAAGGGATAAAGCTCAAGCAAAAGCCATGCCTAGTCTACTTTCGCCCACACGTAACACTTCCCTGCATCCACAGAAGTCACCAGCACCCTCCCAAAGTGAATCAGCACCATCTTCCTCCACTCTCTACACCTGTATTATCACAGCAGAGTCTTGCACCTTCTCCCCTCCTTTTTCAAGTCAATTCTTGGAAGTATATTTATCACTGATGATTGTTTTTTGTTTGTAGGACTTTGGTAAAGCAATCCATACAGAAAACAGCCATGGAAGCATCTCCAGCTCACGTGGTAACTGGAAGATCACCCCAAGCCCATGCACCTCTTCAACTACAACACAGGGACCCATTTATGATTAATAATTCAGCTCATGGACCTCTCCTGAAGGTCTGAGCAGCAGGATCAGCTGAGATACTGCAGGAAAGGCAGCCTGATTTACAACCAGCTTCAACCACACCATGAGCATGTAGAGGGGTGCTACTCAAACCAAAGCTGGGTTTGCATCACAGAGGGGTATTAATGGCAAATAAATTATTGACTAATATTGAAAATCAGGGAAAGATCATTGCATATTCAGGACGAGGAGCCATTTAATTGCAAGCACAATTCTAACAGGCTGCTGGAAACGACAGGCTTCCCCACAGAGCAAAAACTAACAGGTCTCATTAATCCTGACACCAGGTAATAAACTCCCTGAAGAGCAGGGAGCACAGTTTAACAAGGAGAAGGTTTTCTGCTGGGTGCAAGAGCTGGTTTCTCAGCACAGAGCCCACACAAAGCATCATTTCTCCCAGAACCAAAGAGTATCTCCCCTGTAAGACCTCACACAACAGGGATTTGGACACTTTCTATTACTGTTTCTACATGGCTCTTCCAGGAAAAGGATTTTCCAGCAAGAAAATCCCATCACCCATCACTGGTGAAACTCCCCTTCCCTCCCCACATGAGTGTTGGGACCTCCTCACCAATGCACAAGCTTTGGAAGGAAATTGATGCTGATACTTGGTGTTTAAGTCATGTAGCAGAAGGAGTTTGCCCATAACGCTTTGCCAAGGGGAAAAGGCTGAATAAATGAAGACATCCCAGACATCCCGGGTGGCTTCCAAGATGATGTAATTTTTTTAAAATAGCTTATTTCTTATAGGTCTCCTTTGAAATAGAGGTTACCTGTGTAAATTCTGAACTGAGTGAGTGAAACCAAGTTATAAATATATTCTGCAGCAATTACTAGGAGGGGTCTCAAGTGCTAAATGCACGTGTACAGTTAAAACATTGCACAGTTTTATGCAGCAGTTCAAATGGAGATGAACAAACCAGCACAAAAGATGGTTTCCCAAAACAAGCAGGTTCTGAAAACTTGGGAAAAGCTTATTTTGATCAGCTCATCTTGACACAGGTAGGGAAACTTATCTCTATTTATTTTAAATTTAAGGCAGGGCCTCAGAGTTAACCAAGATCTGCATGTACCACCAAGACCCTTCCAGCTACACTGGAATGAATGAACACTCAATGGAGAACCAGCTTGTGTTAGAGAATGTATGAGTGCAGCTTGAATTTACAGCACCCCACAGGGAAGCACTATAAAACCCCAGATCCTCCTCCTGAACCTCACAAAACTGGCCTGGTTTTCGCACACTTGACAAGATTAGCAGAGTTTTCACCCTCTCCCCTCCCCAGCAGCACACACATCCACACCCCAACAACTTCTGAGTGAAATCCAGGCCTCAAAGCTTCACTGTCTGGGAAATAGGGAAGTCAGTCACAATAATGAACACCATGTCTGAACACCACCACTGCTTAGAGGAGAAGAGTCTAAAAGCCAGAAGAAAGCAGTCAGAGTTTTCTGTGAGCACCCATGAGGGCAGCAGCCCAGAGAACTGACTTCTTGTGGGCAAACAGCAGCACAGCTGCTGGTGTTCAAGTGTGATTAAATCCAGAACCTGCTTTTAAGCATGTCCAAAATGTAAGTCCAAGAAAGTGGCACAACAGGTAGTTGTACTGATTGTTCACCACGTATCCCACGTCCTTTGGAGGAAAAACTCCTCTGAGCCTGCACCATGAACCTCCACCACAGCACCTCTGCTCTCCTCCAAGGAAAAGGTTAAATGGAAGACAGCCCCCTGCCTACAGGCGCTTCTGAACAATGGGCTGATTTTTCTGCCACCAATTATTGCCCTGGATAAGTGTCAAGTATGTAGAATTATAATTTCACATACATTACTCCTGAGCTTATGGGGCTACTGACCTGCTGGGAGCTGGGCAGAGCTCTGGGCTGATGCTCTAGCTTCTCCTTACAGGCAGTGCCTGGTGATTTCTGGTCCCCACAGCACAACCAAGTTGCAAGCAGGTTGTGAGCCCAATGAAACATTAAGGTAAAGAACAGGGGAAAGTGTCCATCACAAAACATATTTCCTGGCTGCTCAATGCCTCACAGCCACAGGGGTTTAGAGAGTAACACCAGAATCAGGGTAACCCTCACTGCCCAAAGTCTGGAAGTTAAAAGGAGCCACAGATCTGCTAGGATTTTATTAAACTGGGTTGATGCTCAGCCCAGTGAAAAGGGAAAAATCTGCAGCCCCAAAAAGAGAACTCGGAGCAAACCAAACTCATGGAGTGCTCTGACATTTCAGCCAGATCCACACTAAAGTGCTGCAAACTCAAACAACTCTGACATTTAGAAGCCCACGATTACCATGATAACTCATTACTGTGACTCCAGCATGTAACACTGCAGCTCAGGACAACTGCACTTCGCAGGGGATTACTACAGAAGCTACAAGGTCAGGGTGATTTTTCTTCACTTTTCCTGTCACATACAAGCCTCTCCAGAACGTTTCCAGATGGCAATGGCTTTATCAGCTACTTTAAGTCTTCAACATGGGTTTGTTCCAAAAAAACACTTGCTCAGGCAGAAGCAGGTATGATTTTAATAGAACCAACGCAGCATTTCCCATCCCCAGCCTCCTGGGATAAGAGACACACACAGGTTCAGCCCGACGCACCCGCAGCTGCCCCCACACACTGCAGAGGGCCGAGACAAACCCACCTTTGCATCCTGCTGTGCTGACTGTTTATCTAGGACTCAAAAACCTGACAGATTGGAGGCTCCCCAGCTCTCTCACCGCAATAAACACCTGAGCAGAAAACTGCTTTAACATGCCAAAAAAATCCCTTAAAAGGAGCACACGATGCTCTGGAGAACCACCCCTGAAACGTTAAGGCCCCTTCACAGGTAAAACAGACGCCGGCTCCTGTGCTTGCACCACATCTCAGAAGGAGCAGATAAGCTCATTAGCGCGCTGCAGGAACGGATAACAGCAAAGACCGAGGCTGCTCGGTGCTGGAGCAGCCCCAGAGCCCCGAGGCCACCGTCGAAGCCCCCGGGGAACCCGGGGCACTCCAGGGCCGCGGTCGGAGGCGGCCACGGGCGCCGAGGAACAGGTGGGCACCCCGGAAGGTCCCGGCGAGCGGCGGCGGAGCCCAGCCCAGAGCCCCCTGCAGGCCGCGCCCGAGCCGCGGCCTGGCGTCGAGAGGCCGCCGGGCCGCACGCCGCATGGCCGGGCACCGCCGGA